>JAQGAD010000634.1:0-32165 GCA_034696625.1 Isotomurus palustris | reverse complement strand
AGCCCCAATGTTGTTTTATTTGGAATCACACAAACATCCACTTCCCCAATTCCCTAATACATTTGTATACACTTTACACACACACACACACACCCACTTGGACCTACCAGTTACCAGTTTCATCACAAACTACGATTGCTAAGCTCTCTTCATCCTGGAAGAGTTGTAAGTAATGTAGCACTCCTTAGATTTCTTGGAAATTTATTATTAGCACGTGATTACGTGGAGAAAGTTCATAGATATAAGACAAACACACACACAGATACACGCAGTTCTTTCATCCATCTCCTTCGAATGACATCTCATGCATTTCACACACTTTCATTATCAACTTTTCCTTGTTCTCTCGACACCCCAGTAATGAATAAGTAACACACTTTGTAATATTCATCCCAATCTGAGAACGCACGGAGTTTACTTTTCCAATTGCAATTGAATCCACACACACGTTCTTCACATGAAAAGGGAGAAAGCAGTGTAAATTACTTATCTCATTACTGTACCACTTTTCAAGGCTTTCACAAAAGGTGAACACACTACAGTTCACTGCCATCATCATCATCAGTGTGTAGATATGTAGAATGTAGAGTATGTATAAAATATACAAAGGAGCTAGTAGTAGGATAATATCAAAGATGAACTTATGCACACACAGAGAAAGAGATAGTAGAGATCCCAGCCTTTCTCCGTCTAAAGTTGGCCTAATCTCCGAAGATCTACACACAAGAAGGGCGCATTGATGGTGGAAGTTATTACGGACGGAGGAACTCGCTCGCACGGATTTAAAAGTGGGCTGATGAAACGAGTAAATTTACATACGGTGTGAGAAGGTAATCCAAGTGTGCTGATTAAGGAGAAAGAAAAGCCGTTTAACGAGATTGCATGGAAAGTAGGTCGTTTTGTTCTGCATGTCTGAAATAGGTGGAAGTGTCTGTGTAGTCTGTGTAGCATTTCTCTCAACCTCTGATCCCATATGAATGCGCGAATAAAAGGGGAAGATGACGAGAAGAAGTGAATTTCGCAACGTAATAATAATACTACGAAGAGGAAGGATTCTAATACCACTAGCTAGAAAAGCTAGCTTCTATCTTGGCACTCACTTCTAGAGTTCTAGACTTCTAGTAAGTCCAAACCTTCCTTCTCCTCCAAGTTCCAAACTATGGTCGGCTTTATCAAATATTTACAGACAGAAGATGAAATTCATATAGCCAAGGCTCACACACACACACAGAGTCCCCTATTTCCTCCTTTAATGGATCTTTTAAGGCCCAACTTACTAAGTCTACCATTACCAACCAAATCTTGTACAACCAGCTCAGAGAACTTCTCTACTCTACTCTGTGGTACTTTTTATTATCTCAATATTTTCACGGATATTTCAGCCAAAAATTTTAAATATTCATTCACACACATATCCTCTTCAAAATTGAGACTTTCTCCAACTCATTCTTATCTAAAATTGATTGAACTAGGCAAGGCAAGTTGAACCAGTCCAATTTTAAATTCCCTTCACACTTGCAATTGTAACATTACATTTTCTAGTGGAATGTCAACCCTCAAAAATTCCAACATTCCCAACATCCCAAAATCCCAAAAAACGTCCACCTTCAGTTCCCGTTCAATATTCATGCAGACACACAGTGAGTGTGAATAAACTTTGTCATTCTTCCTGAAAGTGTATAAAACTGAATGGCATAAATGAAATAATACTTTACATTAGATCACATAGCTTGCACAGCACAGCACACAACCTGAATAATAAAGCACACAAGATTGGGTTCAACTTCAACGAAACCAGAAATACTGCGAAGTAACCTCTCTCGAAAACTAGAAAACTACACATTAATCCCTATGCGAGATTATCCCAGCATGAAAATCCCTATTTTAATACTCTAATTTCTCTCCCAAACTTTCATCTCTCAAAGATTCACAAATTCCCGAACTCAGCTCTTCTGCGTTCGAAAGGAGATTCGAGGCTTCGAGAGTTTCTCTTTTTTGCCGAAGTTTGCGTAGATAGGTTCTCATTACTCACTGCCTGAAGACATCCAATCTTCGACTTTGCTAGAGAGAGAGAGAGCTGAAGCCAAAAAGTAGATAGATAGAGTGACGGACTCAAGTCTGAAATAGACAAGTCATTTGCAATAAATCGAGTCATCTTAGCAGGAGGGCGAAATATACACTGCGTTTTATGGGATTTCCCCACAAGAAAAACTTCATCTTTCTTTTTACTTCTCTCTCTCCATTATCCCCAACTAACAAGGGAGACTACCAACAACCATCCACCAGTCTGAAGGAGTTTCATCCATCTACCATGTGTGAGAGATCCTCAGATGTCCTCTCGTCATTTTACTTTGATACAAAAAATAAGCTCCTCAACTAAAGTCCACACACAGAAAATACAGAGCTCGGATAAATTGGCGGCTGTGTATCTCATTCTTATCAATCTGTTTGCCCAACCCAATTCTCACGGGAGTTTAGTTCACCTAAAGATCCATTCGTCTAATATTCTTTCCCTGATCTCTCAAATGGTATTGCGTTTCGTAATAAAAGCTCTTCACCTCCTCAAACTTCCAACAGTTCCAACAAGAAAGGAAGGTTTAGTGAGTTGTCAATTGATCGCTGTGTTGGGTTCACTGGTTTAATGTACTCTCTCCCTTCCTCCGCAAAAAGAACGGATCAAAGCAACAACTGTCGTATCAAACATCTTCTTCTTCCTTAAATAACTCCAACAACAGCCGCAGTCTCAATCCCATCACCTCACAATCTGCGTCAACTTTCTCTTCTCCCCAAAGAAAGAAAAAACAGACAGACCAAAATAAAATCAGACCTACACTTTTCTTTTAAACTAGGTGAATCAAAAGCCTCCACTGACTGAAGACGCGTCCTTTCCACTTTTATTCTTCGTGTCTACCAGACACACATTTATGAAAGATGTTACTACACATTTAACTCCAACTGGCGCAAGGATGAAAGTCCAGTTAGTTTAAAATGCACTTTATAATGATCTGTCTCTCATCGATTAACACTAAAAACTTGCTAGCTATTCTCAAGTCTTAGCTGTGAGCATTGGACTTAAGTAAACGTGTAGCTCGTCGTCGTCGTCATAGTGGACTTGCGCTATTTTTACCCTCCTCCGACTTAAAGCTAAAGGAGAGTAATAAATAAGGAAATAATGTGAATAGTTTATGACTCCTTTTCCGCTGAAGAAGCAGAAAATAGTTCTTAAAGGATGAGAGGGAAAGTTCGTTGAGCTTCTAACTGGTAAACTTGGGATTTTAATATCTCCCATTGCCTTAGTGTGTCATGATCAGGCAGGAACAGACGAGCAGCATTCTCCGTGCTTTCTCCACTGTAGAAGCTTATGCTTTCCCCACAACTTCCATGTGAAAGTATTTCTCTCGTGTCAAAGGAGAGGAGAGTGCAAATTACACGGAGAGTAAAAGTTACTAAGCTTGCCTAGCCTGTCTTCACCACAAATGCTTTGTGGAGGAATGAAGGAATTGTTGTGTAAGACAGGCTACAAACTTAGTCCGTACATGTGTGGTGTGTGGTGTGTGTGTGTGTTGTGTGTGTGTGTGTGTGTAGAAGTGATGATTGGAGAAAGAGAGTCCGGAAATAAACCTTGTCCATCTCTCTCCACGAAAAGATCAAAGAAATAAAGAGGAAAAGTGAGAGATATCTAGTTAACTGGCAGCTGACATGTCCACAAAATTGCAGTCACACACTTAGCCTGTCTCTCCACTTTCCCTTGTCCACCGTACGTCACTCTCTCTCTCTCCAGTTGACTTCACTGAGATGAACTGCCCTTGTTGAAAGACCCAACGAAGACTTCATCCCATCCGTCCAAGCAGAACTAACCTAAAGTTGGATTTATATACCTTTAAGCCTATTTAACTTCGCAGCCTTCCTTTACACTTCACACATGTTAAAACTTCCCTGAAAGCCCTTCAGGCAACAACTTGCCTCCAATCCCAATCATTTTAATGCTACCCTTCCATCTACTTTTACTTCCCACCCACTCCAATAATCGATTTACAATCAATCAATCCTCATCAACGAATCCGTCCCAAGTAATTAATCTATTTATGAATAAAAAAGCCTCTGGAGAAAGTTCCTCATGAAAATTCCATCTCGAAAGCCGCATCTCGATTTATTAAAGATCGATGAACCTCTACACCTCTCCTCAGAAGACTCACATGAATTAAACCTGAACTTCCTCTTTAATAGAAAGGCCTTCAATTCCTCAAACACCTTTGCAATCCTACTCACGTCTTTCCCTGCTGACGTCATCGCATGTGCGATGTGCGTATCGTGCGTAGAGATGTGTGTGTGTGTGTGTGTGTGTGAGCTCTTTCCCCGAACCTCCAATAAGTAGGCTAAAAGTTCTCTTTCTGTTACATATAAAAAGTCCTTTCCATCCTAACGGGTATTATGAGAGATAAAAATAGATTTCACCGAGGCCTTCTCCCTATTTTCTCTTTTTCCATGTCTATTCCTCCGTGAAATATTTATCATAAACGGCTTTACTGACGCACCTCCGGAGTTTCTTTTACGAGATTTCCCATTTCATATAGGAATTCGTCATTTCTATGATAATCTCACCTTAGGTATACCAACGCATTATTCCCCACATAAATCTTATTACACTGAACAAACAGACAAGCATTATTATACGAGTACCTATTCTCTTTTTTCTGCATAATATAATTTGAATCTCCATCCACGAAACTCTCAGTCTTCTTGCAAATAAATTTGTGTCTGATGTATTCGCGAATGTTATTCAATTGTTCTCTCTTTAGAATTCGGAGTCACAGCTGCTGTGTCCGTTTTTTATAAGAAATCTTCCGTAAAAAATTCACACGCTGCTTTTGTTAAGTTCATAGACAAATGTATTTTATCAAATTCATACGATTAACAGTTTACGTCAAGTCCTATGTGTTGGAATTATAAGCTTAGATGTTTCTTCAAGTTGCAGCAACCTGGATTAAAAATCGATAAAAATACCCCACGCCTTTTCAGTTAGTCTTCTCTACTTTCCCAGTCACTTCCGGTGGGAAAGCAGGAGAGGAAATTCATACCTTCCTTTCTAATCTTCCCCAGAACACTCTCAATCCATTCTCCTTCATTTCCTGTTCACTTTTCCAAAATCTATTCTGGGTGCCCAAAGTCCTCATAATCAGGAAATAACTTCCCACTCCATCCAGTCCATCTGACACTCTTCACTTGTCTACACAAACTCCCACAAAAGATGAGAATTAAGTGGACACTGATCGTTCATCCCACAAGTTGCAGACAATCCACATCTCACTAACTGATAATATTTCAATACGGAGAAATTAAGCTTACGCCTTTTCTATCACACGCATGAAATCCTCTATTGTACTTGTGCACCAGATAAAGCAACAACAAGTGAACACCCACCTACTTTTCGACACATCATTACTCTCCCAAATACACATTCCTATACACCAAAACACGCTCTCCCATGATCCCGTTATCTTTCGAATCCAACATGTTACATGTTACATCTCATCTCTCTTGAAAGACCTAAGACAGGCCTGCGAAAGAATAAGACGTGCTCCTTAAGAAGACAACGGCGAGTCGTTTCGTAGAAAGTCCATAAAGCCTCTCTTTTTTGTGCGCTTTCACTTTACCCTCAACACTGCGTATTGTGTAGGCCTATAATTCTCAAGAAGCGAGTCAACATCTTCAGATAAAGTCAAACAGAGAAAAGCACAAGAACCTACACACACATGTAAGATTGTTTCAGACCAGAACAGCTGAAGTGAACGAAGACACACGGACATTTTTCAATTTGATATATCGCTCACTTCAATCTTGACCGATTTCTCCATCGAACGAACGGCCCCAGTCTATTTCACTCCTGTGAATGCTACCATACAACACAACGTCAACTTTCAACTACGCTTCGATCCACAATTCCATATTCCTCTCACTTTTACTTTCACTTCACACACACTTTCTCTTTCCCTCTTTTACACAACATTATTGCTTACTTTTCAAAGTCAAAGCCAAAAATATTTGTCTACAGCCTTCACACAAAGTATGAAAGTATTACAACGTGGAATGCGTCTTTCATCTTCCATAAAATAATAAATTTATTATGTACATTCATATCATATACAAACATAAAACATGTAGCTTTCATATCAAAAATCCAATTTCTGTTTTACGTAGTACAGAAGCCCCAACTACTCACCATACCATCACCACTAACCAAATATTATTCCACCGTGGCTTCCCTCCATCAAAATTATTCCTAAACAAAATATTTGATCTCACATCTCGTCATTGATCCCTCATGTCATTGTGCAATCTGCTGATATCATCCGATAGATTTCATCATGCTTAGCAGCTTAACAAACCAACTCCAGAACTTTCTTTCGTGGAAAATTCTGTTTGTATCTCCTTCCTACACGACGTACGTAACCACATACTTAAATACAGGCACACTCTCCAACTGGATCGTATAATCATTTCCCTTCCCTTCGACTTTAGTAGCTATCATCACAAATTGAGTAAATATTTTCAGACACGTGTTAGTTCTAGAGTTCTAGCGGCTCTCTCTCTGTTTATGTTTATGGCATATGTTTTGTGTTAGTTAGCTAGTCACTACTACACAAGACAGCTTCCCCATTACATTACCATTAGTAAATAAAGATAGAAACTAGAAAAAAAGACTACTAGAAACGTAACCAAACTCCAGAGACTCTAGACGAGCAAAAATACTCGGTCAATCATTTATTTCTTCCTGTGGATGTCCTTCTTGATGGTCATTACATTATACAATCCACATTTCCACTTTCCACATATTTTTTATAACTTTCACTCCTTTCCTTTCTACTTATGCACAAAACGAATCAATCATTCCCACACCGCCACATCTCTCACAAAGTTTCCTGGATGTTTCATCGCCCACCTATTTTTATTTAAAGTTGAAACTTCCAACTTGCAAATGGCATCTTCCTCGAATAATAACACCACCGGGTTTTGTCAGACCAGAGAAGAAGACAAGACATCATTCATTTTGTATTCGCACAGAAAGTAAGTTCCTCATCATCATCGTCTCATCCGTTCAATGTTCCAACACTGTTAGAGTTTTCTTGAGAAGCTTCTGGTTGCGGAAGGATAAAAATAGACGAACCCGAAGTTAAATTCATCATCATAATGATGGTAGAATTTCAATAAGTTTTCTTAACTCGTTCCCCCAATGTGTTTGTGTGTGTGTGTGTGTGTGTGTGTGTGTGTGTGTGTGTGTGTGTGTGTCTTTTAAGTTCCGTTCCGTCGTAAATTCTTCAAAGCTCAAGCACAGAATGATGGATGAACTTTCCTCGTGTTTGATAATTCATCCGGAAAACCTCCTGCCACAATTTTTCACAAAGGGATGAAACGACGTCACTTGAATGTCTCTCTTCCCAAGACTTATGCAGCTAAGGCTTGTAAATCAATCTGTTTTAAGTGGTTTTACACACCATTTTACGTATTTCACCGCTAACATCTCCACACAAACTAACCTGATCCTACACACTCCGGTCCGGAATACAATCGATCGCTTCTTTAAAATCCACTCGCTGCTCTCTCTTCGTTCCTTTCTCCCTTGGCAATTGCCAGAGTGTATAAACTGACTTTCTCATTCTTTTCAATCAGAAGTCAACCGTATCAATCCTCGAATCAAAAGATCCGATATATCTTTTACATTTTACACTACAGACAGGATCATCCTTCCAATTCGAAGTAAATGTTTAAAAAATCAATTTTGAACGTTTTTTTCACCCAAACTAAATTTTTTTGACTGTTTGTGTAAACTACGTAAAATCAGATAACTGACGGGTTTGACCAATATAACTGACATAACGGTAATAAACCAAAACAATATTCAGCTATTTGAAAAGCTAAATTTAATATCAATTTATAGACACCTATCATATTACGCCCAACCATTACGCATGAAGACGAGATGAGATTCATCTCTCCCCCAAAGTAAATTGGCATTACATAAACCCTTCTCTACGTCTATAAAGATAATCTGGAAGTGGGGTGAGAATGATGGAAAGTTTACTCAAGTATTAACCTATTTTGCAACCTCACTTTTCCATTTAAAAGTTGACTTGAGTCTTGAGCCATGAGGAAGAAGAAGAAGACGAAGACGAAGAAGAAGACGAAGAAGAAGAAGGAAGGAAGAAAGGAGGAACGCAGGGAGGGAGCAATATCACTCACAGTGTTTCTCTGAGTCGCTCTCTCGCACATTATAAAAGGCCTTCCTTCTGGGAGACACAAGACAGATTTCATTACTGAAGTGCAACATGATAGCCTTCTTCTTCTACAGAACAACTTACTTCATTCTATTCTATACACACCCTTCCAACTCTCCTTCCTAACAATTCCCATTTAAAGTTATAGTCGCTGTACATCTTTGTTAGATTTAATAAAGGAATCCAAAGAAGGAAACTCTCTCTAACATTGTCTTCTCCTTAAGAACAGACGTATAAAAGTCATCCGTACACACAGACGACAATCTCCCTTCCTTTCTTCTTCTTTACTCTCTCTCTGCTACTGAGTGAGCAAGTGAACAACCAAGTGACTGGTTCATTATTTGTTAAAATGATCTTTGTGGTTTGCACAGAACAGCTCTCACAAATACACAACAATCCTCTAGCTACTTCCTCCTTCAAGAAATAACCCTCTCGTAAGAAATTGATATTCGAGTAATTCGAGTTCCCACTCAGGTTGGAAGTTGGAACAACAACCAAAGCCAAAAGTAACACGGGTTATTTCATTAGAGGTGGAAATGGAGAGAGAGAGAGTAATCTCAGAGGAAGTAAAGAGGCCGACTTATCTGCTAAGACAAGAACTGCTCCTCAGAGAGCATTCCCTTTAGATTGAACATAACCACTTGACTTCCACAATGAAGCTAAACAAATGAGAGATCGACTCTCAAACTCCAGCTTACTTCTCTTCTGTTACGTCTGGAGAAAGTAGAAAGGCGATAGTAGAAAGTAGAAAGGCGAGAGTAGAAAGTAGAAAGGCGAGAGCCAAAAAGGAGGAAATCCAGGAAGCCAGAGATTCCCTCCCAAATGGATTACTTGCTCATTAGCCTCCCAAGGTTGAGTAATGATAGTCAGTCAGGTTAAAGACTCGTGCATACTCTTCACTAATGGTCAACAGTTGCCGCACCACACACAGTCAGTCAGTCAGTTAATGACGTATGCCTTTTTTGGCTTCACTGCAAAAATTATGTGTGCCAAGGTGTACACTCATGTCGATCGACTGTTCACCAAAATCGCTATTGATTAATCGATTTCCAAAACTCCTTTTATTCGTACCACCAAACAGCAAAAGCAACCTACAATATTCTGCAATACCATTCACTGCAATGTAATCTACGACATAGACTATATAAACTCCTCCTAAGGTTGTTGTTGTGCACCAGAGCTTTCTCCTAATAATCATCACACACACAAACATAAGTATATATATCCTCAATCCTCACATACCTAAACTAACTAACTAAGCTTTCTCACATCCACACAACACAACTCTAATGCATATTGCATGCGCTCAAACTTCAAACTAAGTAGACACGGAAGGTCTATTGTCCTCACAAAGGAAAAAACCATAAAAAACTTTCTCCGTCCAACATTCAATGCCAATAAAAGCCTCGCTTCCAATTTATACGAACGGTGCCTAATTGTTTGATCATCATCGGTGATAGCCAACCTATCATAACACAACCAAAGATCATTGTCCTTTTTCCCCTGTTACTGTTACCTTCCATCTCCCTTCTTCTTCCCACTCTCTTTTAAGCAATTCAATTCAACTTAACCAAACTCTCTTTATTTTAGGTGTGTGTGTGTGTGTGTGCGGTAAAAACACACAGACCAACTTTACATATTTAACTTCCTCAGTTTAACTCTGAAAAGATTGTTTGCATACTCCCAAATTACTTTCAAAAAGAAAGTTTAAACCTTTAAACTTTGTTTTCTCGCCAGGAAACGAAAGAAAGTTTAGAAAGTATTTTCCATATGGAATTTGAAGCTTAGAATTATGAAACCACCTAAAAGAATGAGACCCGATTCAAAGACTGTAATCATAAATTGTTATCTTATTCGAAGATTATCTCCATAATGACCTTCTCCTCGACTTAAAGTGGATATTCCCACTGTCAGAGTTCACGTACTGCATTCTAGTTACACACAACGACTTAACATTTACACACAGTAACGCTGCAGAGTTTTTTAACCCTCACGAGAGGTTCAAATTCAAACGAAACATGGCTTAGCAATTTTTAATGGTAGCCATCACAGACGAAGGTTGACATATAAGACGGCCAAGTATATTGGAACATTGCAGAGGGTGAGAAAGAAGATGTGTACTAGAAATTGAACCTGTCTCCTTTCCTTTTACTTCGGTGGCAGAGAGGATTGAGATCCTCCGCATGAGAGGGAAAGTATTTTTGTAAGCCGTAGTGTGTGCCTTAAGGCGGATGGTGGCATAGTTCGTCTCCGTCAAACTTTCACTGGGGAAAATAGACGGGACAAGTTAGAGGATGTTCATATGTGTGTGTGTGTGTGTGTGTGATGCAATGTTACACGAGGAAATCTTATGTCACACGTCTCCCATCAAGTGTATCGATCTGATGTCTCAAGAAAATTAAATTTTTATCCTCTCCTTCTTTTCCACATAAAGCATCTCATGACCACAGCACTCCATCCATCCATTCCTCCACCCTCCCATCCTCTTCCCTATAATTCAATTACCTGGTGGGCATCTGCGCTCCTTTCATTTTTTACGCCGTTTCTGTCTCACCCAAATTGTTTTAAGCCGCTCCAAAACTCACCACCAGTTGAAACATACTTCATTGTCCAATTTTACATTTTCGAGTATATGAATTAAATGCAAGTATTACAGATTCCTGCTTTCTCGAAACCCATATTCAATGATATGATCCAAGTAATAATCCTTGTTAAAAAAGATTGATTACAGAGGATTAATTCCCAAACAAAGCTCCCTTTTTACAACAATCGATTAATTGTTTTGTTGTAAGCTAGATCCTGGAGATACAGACTTATATATCTGTGTGATATATTTATGTGTTTCATTCCGCTTAAATACACATGGGAGAGAATTAGTAAATCCCGTTGACTGTGGAGAGAGAAAGCAAAAGTATAATCAACTAATGAATTAGTCTGTACAATTATCCATTCCAGACGGAAAAGACACTTAGAACACTTAGACGGAATAGAATTAGAAAACTTTACTCCATCTCCGCGATAAGATCTGAATAATTCGTGCCTTTTAATTAGTTTAGGCTAATGAGTTGTAACTTAAGGATTGTACAAACTACCACTGTGTAAGTATTCATTGGAAATTGTGTTCGAGGAAGGTGATCGAGTTTGTTGATTGGGAGTAAGAGAACAAATTTTTCCCATGGATCTTTGTGTGTATATATTCTGGAGAGAGTTCCAGTCAAGAGTCCTTTCTTTCTACGGAGAGAGAGAGAGAGACTATTGTAACCCATTTCTTAGTTTCTAGAAGGAAACAAGGCTTTCTCCAGTCTCCTTTCTCTTCTCATGAAGAAGAAGAAAGTCTTAGAGAGAAAGTCTCAAGTCTCAAGGAGTCAACTAGGTCATCTAACACTTAAGTCATTTTAGACAACTCATCCAATGAGGATTCGTCATCAAGGATAAATTGCTACGTTCTCGTCGTGCTCGAGTGGCTAAACTTGATTGGCTTCAGGTCTATTTCCCCTTCGTCGTCGTTTGTACATTCAATTAAAATCATTCGCAGGATTATTTCCACGAGTTCAAATCCATTCCACTTCTCTCTCCTCTTTCCCTCTCGCTTTCCCTCTGTTTCACTTTTACAGTTTACAAAATCATACGCACACTTACTGACAAAAGTTATTTGTAGTATCACCATGTACGACCAATCTGAGCTAAAATCTACCTATGCTACCATGTAAAACCCAAACACCATAAAACCAAAGAACAACGCTGACAAATCTCCATATATTATTCCTACCTGTTCACTCTCAATATTTCACATCCGTCTATAATACCGTCTATCTCCAATCCCATACCTTTATCAAAGATCTTTTCTAGCCAACCACCATCACCAGATTGTCATAAAATGCCAAACACAACACACATACACATACACCCACAAGGTAGACGAAGAAGAAAGCGTCTAGATTCTAGAAATTCTTTTACGACTTGCATGAGTAAAGTGTGAGGAAGGAAGGAAGGCACGAGCGGATCTTTAGAGGGAGGGAGATGGACGTAAGCTATCTCGTAAAGGATTATTGGGGTAAATCCTTTTTTCTACTTAGTTTGGATTCCTCCATTCCTCCTTCCACGTCAATATATCTTTGCGTCCACAAAAGAAACTCTCCATTGTTCCTTCGGAGGAAGTGGGAATACCTTTTACCTCCATGAAAGTCTTGTTGTGTTCATCTTAACTGTTCCATAGTCTCCTTCCTTCCTTCCTCCCTTCGTCCCTACTTGCCCTTTCCAATCGATATCGATACCTCCGATAATTCCCACTGCTATTCATTCACCCACCATGCCAACTTTCTCCTGCACTTTCCCCAATAAATTCCTCACTTTCATTCCCGTGTGGGTGGACTCAGTCTCCTGAGGATTCCTACTCCATCTCATCTTCCTACTCCATCGCCCTACTAAACTAAATGCAGATGCATCAGGTGTGAACTCCGTTTCTTCCGGTCCAACCTTCCCACTAAAAGTAGAACAACTACATAACAACAACATCTACAAGCACAAGCTCAATTCCCCTCCTCCGTCTCTTTACTTTCTTTCATCTCCTCCAAGTCCAACACGGGAGAAAGCCAGACTCGCTTTCTCCCACACAACTTCCTTCCAACTAAAATTCTCATCTGCCGGCTCAACTTTCTCCGCAGAATAAACGATAATCATAAACAAGTAAATGACTATAAGACTCCTTAGCTCTCCCTTTGAATGATGGTATGTCAGGATGTTTTACAAGAAACTGGTTCTTCTCTCTCTGTATAATAATAATTCATCCCATCTCATCCATCTCCCTCATCCACCCAGTATACTTTCTCATGGTATACTCTATAATGTATACTATTCATATATGGAGCCCACACTGTTATTGTCATTTTATTAGAGTCTCTCTCCCAGCCTAAATCTTTGAGTACGATGTCAAACGAAAGCCAAAGAAATTACGGAGAGGAAACAAGGAACATCTCCTCCGTGAAGTGAGAAGAGTTTGTGTGATGACTGTAACACAGGGAAAGAACGGATGGGAGGAAAGTAACCAAGTTTTTCCATCCATAATTCATTTCCTTCCTTGGCCCACAGAGAAGAACAACTTCTCCTTCCATCCACCACAACCGACACGAAGAAATTCTTTAAAAGAACGACGACGACGAGACTTACACACACTCAAAGACACAAACAGTGGTGCACAGTGGATTCCTCCTTATCCCTAAGCTCTGCTCTCCAGTCTCTCCAACATAATCATTTCTGTGTGATGTGGTTAGTGGGGAACTTCACAAGGTGAACTTAGCATGGATGGATGGACTGCCTCACTCTCCTCCAGACTTTGTCTTCGAGTCTTCGCCTTTCCACTGGATCATTCTGCTCCAGGGTCATCAGGGAAAGCTCAACTTACTTCCTCTTTGTCCTCAAACTTTTTGTCAAATGTCACTCAACTGACTTTCTCTTTGATTACGGCTTCAACTCTCTCTCTCTCTCCCTTCCTATTTCCACCAACATAACATGCATCACTTTCACTTTACAGCATTAAACTTAAACTCATCTCCCATCATTCTTTTAAACTTTAAATGTCTCTCGGATATTACACACACACACACACACTCATCATCTAACTTGTTGTAAGAATAATATTTTGACATGAGTGGAAAAATTCAGATAACTAAAGGATTATGCATTTCCATTCTTCCCCAAGTTGAAACTTACAAAATAATCCCATTTCTGGAGCGGATGCTAATCCGACTTTTACTGAAATTGATTTAGTCTCTGTTCAAACTCCTCTCTCTCGGATGTCTCCTAGACAGGAGGGAATAAAAAAGGATGTGTGACTCATACGATGAATTTTTAAATATATCCTCTGCACTCCAGATCCATCCAACCACCCATGGATAGTGTGTGTGTGTGTGTGTGTGTGTGTGTGTACTAATGACACACACACCAAAGTAATTGGGAACCAAATAACTCTAGAACCATTGCTTCAGACTTCAGAGGCAGAGAACAAATGGGGAGAGCCAGAAGAGTGACTGCGAGTAGTTTGTTCGATGTTCAATGGACCAAAAGGTTCTCGTGCGAATGAAGAAGATGTATTCTCGGTGGTTTCAACTCAAAAAGAGGATTTCATGCGTGTGTTAATTAATAACGTTGTCTTTTCCATCCCATTCCGAATCCATTGTTCTTTTGACTCTCACTTGAATTCTCTCTCTCTCACCCTTTTAACAATAGTTCCATTTTATTCCCCAAATCAATAGAGAAAGGCCACAGCCACCATTCTCCAGTCTCTTTCTCTAATTCCAAAGAGAAAGCAGACAAACATTATTGTGAATTTAATGTCACTACTCCTGCTGACTGTGCGTCGAGTCATTCAATTGAGAGTGACTTATATTTGGAAGGAGAAAGCCCTTGAATGCACAACTACAAATTATTATTACCACACACACCACAGCCAACAACACAGGACTCTGCTTTCTATTTTGAGCACCAATAATAATGAATACATTTTGCTGAGTCCAAGTCTTTTCTCTCTTAAGGCTGCTAACTTTAAGTGTGAACTCAACTCGGGATAATCCCAAAAGTTGTGGCCTCTGCGTAAAGTCCCTTTGTGTTGATGTCGGCAATAAGAAAGCCCCTGTTAGCACAGAAGACTGCGTGCAAGGCTTCATCAATGCAAGCCAAACTGCAGCCAGCTTAAAAGCCCCTTCTAAAAGCATCGACTTTCTCCAGTAGCGTAGGAGAATAGGAGAAATCGCTTGTGAATAAATTGAAATGGGAAGTAGCAAGGAAGTAACGGTAGCGGAGGACGTTTCATATCAATGAGAAATATGGGACATTTATTAATGGAACCCAAGACGGTCTTTCAGAGTTTTACGATTCTTTAAATTCCCTTGCTGGCTTCCGCACAATCCTCCAAGGTCCGAGATGACGACCGGTATAAATATCATTTTACTGCTCCCTTATTGACATTCTCCCCATCCAAGACTATTCAACATTCAATGCCTTCCCTTCTAAATTTCTCTCTAGTCCTCCTCCTTTGAACCTTTCTCCCAATTCTAACTCTCTCCACGAGACAAATGGAAGGGACTTCTCCCACTGCGAATTCCCTCAAACGCTCAAACCACTCAGTAGTCTTAAAGATTGCATTTAAAACTCAATAGGAAGATACTTCCAGGCTATTTAGATCTTTATGACATTTCCTACTCTGCATGCGCCCAAAGTGTTGCTTTCTTTCTTTATAAGAATTTTCTCCCTTCTTTCTTCGTAGCACCACGGCCATTTGCTCTATATTTAATTTATATGCAGTCGTCCTGCTGTGTCCCATCTACACATTCCTTAGAGCCCCGTTCTCTACCAAAGCCAAGGAAGTCATCGCACACACACACGAATTAACTTCCCTCAGCATACAGATAGAGTACCCCCGTACACAATTCCAATCCTAACTTCTGTGCTTTGTCCAAATCAAACCGAGTCCTACGGGCTTTCCTAATAATTCCAACTAAATTATAAGCATTTATCATCACAATCTAATTTGCATTCTATAAACTTTCACTTCTTAACTTTTCATATATGCGTCACTAGCTTCTCTCTCTCTCTCTCTCTCGCAATTCCCATCTTCCTTTACTTCCGTACTTCCTTCCTTCCCTAGTGATGAAGTAACAAGATACTCAAACAGACAACCTTTTATTGTGAACAACTCGAGGTCACTCAATTTAAAAGGCCAGAGCAAAAGTAGCACAGACAACAGAGAAGGAGAAAGTGAGAAATTCATTTTACATTGTCCTTATTAACACATCAATTATCTAAGTGTTATTCTGCTTTGTCTCTCTTTCTCTTTCTTCCCTCAGAAGTCAAGTCAAACCCAGAAAATACCTTCAAACAAACTCTAAACTCCACAGAACTTGGGAGAAAGTAGGGAAGAATTCTGCAAAGGGAATTATAAGGCCCCATAGGTGTGTTCGTTCGCCTTATGTCATGAATACCTTCAGAGAAATGCATGAAACAGGGAGAAGATACTTTAAGATTGAAGAAGTAATATTCATTCGTGGTGGAGCAGGAAGCAAGCCCACTAAGAATTAACTAATTCAACTGAATTATAATTTTACTCCGGTGACAGTTCACCTCTGAGAAATCATGACTTTCTCTGGCAGCCCAGAACGAAGGAATGCTTCTTAAAGAGCCACGCCAAGAAGCCCAGTTTATAAATAGTTTCTTCTCTCTCCTTAAACTTAAACGAAGAGAAAGCAAAGAGAGGAGACACTGTAGCCTCGCCCAATAGATTTCCAAATTCACCAAAAGCTACGAAATAATTCAGGTGAATCTCTTTCTATAATCGAATGAGTTGAGGGTAAATGGCAATTGCCTTCTGTTTAATTCACCTCAGATAAAACATAATATCTCTTTGTGTGCATTGTATACACAGATTGGGGAACGAAACACAACTTCCTCCTAAACTCACAACCATATTATTACCCATTTTACTGTTGGGAGTAGTTTGAAGTTTCGGTTGCTTTTTGATGGAAGGCAAAACACCAGCTGTCAAATCAAAAATGAAAGGTTCTTATCTTACAAAATTCCAAATTCCAACCCTCAAGCTCAGGTAGAAAACAAGACGGGTTGAATTATTAAAATGGATAAATCGTAGCTCTCTCTTTCCTTATTGTATGTCAGAAACTATTATGAGCTTCGCCGCAACACTTTGAAGTTGTATTTTGAGATGCATTTCCAAAGGCAAACTGGGCTTGGCAAGTTTCATTTCGCTCCAGTTATTATAACTGTCAATGTATGCGCTTAGGTTCGAGGCTTCCAGGAACCAAAGAAAGCTTACTTCTTACAAGTTACAAGAAAACCTGCTCGGAAATTACTTCACAGAAATTCCCCACACTTTAAAGAGCCTCTGCTGCTGCTGCTACTGCTATCATCGTATTAAATTCTTTGTGTAATATTCCCTTACTTCCTGACATACTCATCGATCGTCACTCAGCTTTACTAGATAAATTCCTGTGTGCCAAATTATTTAATGCCGGTGTATCCCTACATCCCACTTAAACTAGTCACTGTGCGGCGTTACTTTCCCCTGTCACTCTACATTCTAGCCTCTAGGGCGTCGTCTCTACTCCAAGGAATCATTCGGATTCACAGAAAATCGGAATGAAAATTTCATGCTCCTTTTTATCCTCAAAACACTCTCCACTCCACCTTTGCTTATAAATGTCCTTAATTTCCTTCTCTGCTCACGAACGAGTACAACGAGTACGAGTGTTAACGTTAAGTGTTGAGTGCGTGTCCTCTACTCTAAAATGCCACGACAGTTCTGTTGAAATTCCTGACCAAAACTTCAGATTACGATTTGTGTATTTACACTCGATAGATTAATTACTAGCCTGAGTGTTTCCTACATGTTCCATTTGTGAGCGTATTTTAACTCTCTCTCTCCAATTTCAACCATCAGTCTACTTTCTCCTCGCCCTTATTTGGGAACCAGCTACTCTGTAATATATAAACTCTGCTCTACTTTGTCGTACTTCAATCCTCCCTGCCTGTGCTTGCCTTGCATGGAAGTTGTGCAAAAGTCTATCGAACTCACAAAAGGAAAGGAAGCAATTCTACTCAATGCTAATCGATTGGTCCTAAATCGAATTAGAATGGAGTTATGTCTACATACTCGCAAGGGAAAAGAAGGAAATGGCAATGCATTAGTAACTAAATTGCTTCATTATTGGAAGTCATTTCAATGTCGCAAAAAAGTTCACTATTCCAACATTACCGTAAGGCATTCGGGTAGTTCCACTCCATTTCCAAAAGGATAAAAGAGAGTTTCTCTCTCGCAATAACATTGCTCAATGATATGCATGGGAATGTGCACGAACTCTTTTAACATGCCTTTTTTATAAAAAGGTTCATAAAAACACTTGAATTTGGTTAAACAGAAGCTTATTGTTCACAATGCCCAGGAATTTGTGGTCAGGTTAGGTGTAGTGTGAGAGCTACCAAATGCCAAAAACAACCAACTTAAAACGTCCTTCTTGACCTACAAGGATTCATCGATTTCTTTCAACTTTCTTCTCAAGGACTCTACACAAGCCAAACCATAAGAATAATAATATTGAGAACACATCCCTTCTCTTGTCTTCTCCCGACACTCCCAATTCAAATCTACAACACGAGATTCCATCTTGTTATCAATAAAAAATGAAATTTAAAATTTCATTCTACCGTTTCGTGACATTTTCGAATATCCACTACGATTGTCCATAAGTCATGTAATGACTTTTTTCTATCAAAACGGCTCAGCAGCGAGTATGTGTAGAGCAACTCGAGTTTTACGGGCAATAAACAGAATTAACTATCAACAGGAGCCGCAATAAAGCACACGCAAACGCTTTAAATAGAAACGGTGAAAGTACCTTTATAATAGTAAAATATTAAAACGAACTAAACCTATATACAAGAGAGGATATAGCATAGCGGATACAGTTTCCTCAAGGGACCACCACCATCTCTCACCACCACACCACCACTACTAATACAATCTACAAGTACAACTAAAGCTTTAATGTGAAAGAGCTTAATCTATTTTTGGAAAAGTCTTCTTTGCCCTTCTACTCATTCCTTCCGGTTAAGAGAGAGAGGAGAAAGCACGGCTCCATAAATTACAAGGAGATCGAGAGAGCAGAAAGGAAGAAGAAGTCTCGAAAGGGAGCAGTAAAGTTGATAAGGATTATGCACCACAATAATCGAGTCTCCGGATGATCAGAAATGAATATCCTTTTATTCCACACGTTTCCATCTTTCATTACCGCACACATTCCTCCGTCCACCGTCCTAACTGAATTCCTCCCGATTCAAAGGAAACTAAAGAAGAATTAGGTCTCTCCTTCCTCCTGTCATCGTCTACGGCACTTCTCATAAAATAAGTTCCCTTTGGTACCTCCCAACTCCATTGGGAATTCCACAAGCAAAAGACTACACACGAGATATAAAGGAACGGCCAGCCTGAAAAGAAGAAGCCCGGAACTAACTCTCTATACTCTATACTGTCTATTCTCTCTCCAATTCATTCGCTGTCCTTAATCTTGACTAACTGAGTCCCACGAGTCTTGAGTCTTCCACCACCAACCAACCAACCAACCAACGGACGAGTGTAAAGAACTCCAAGTCAAGAATCAACCTAAATATCTCTTACACATCGAACTCCACACACAAAGAGCCCCATTTTCTATACTTTTAAAACCGGAAACCAAATGGAACTTGCTTCATCCCACACAGACTTACGCCTGTCTCCTCTATTTTATATTTTACTCCTCGGCTCGTCTTCACTCTCACTCTTCCTTATGAACTTATGAACAATCTCACTGCACAATCAGCTTCACATATAAAAATATAAATTGCCTCCCCAGACTAAAGAGAAAGTCTCAATCGAGTTGGGAATAAAAAAAGAAGCTTTTGTCCCTCTTGATTCCTCTTATGCAATCTTGTCCTTTATTTCTTGTGGTAAATTTGACACTTAAGAATTCCTTCTCACCTACTTGTGGACATTTTTATTACCCAACTGACGACCATGTAAAGGAACAGCAATAAGCAGCTTCTTCAACTCTTCCCCTAAACCTTCACACTACGTGTATATGTATATGGATTCGAGTGCAGCTAGTACTTAAGTGTAATTCAGTGCCAGGCGACATTCCCTCTTTATGAATGCGCCCAGTACGTTCAACGCTCTCTTAGACGAGCCCAGCAGCAGATATATAGGTCAAACTTATCTCGATAAAATGCTGGAGAAAAGATTTTCTCTTACAGAACTCCCCGCTAAACCGAAGATGGAAAGGATTTCGTCTAAAAATTCCTTAACAAGGGGAGCATCAATAGGAAGAAGAGTTCCCTACCACCAGCACCATACCCACAGCTATGTGAAATACGAAGCAACTTCTCCTCAACATACTTCCAGTGACCAACTATTTGTTCAAGGAGCTAAAGCCAAGAAACATCTCAGAGGAATCAGACGAAGAAAGCAGGCTAACTACAAACTACAAGCCTACAATTCTTTCTCCCTCCCTCTCTCTCTCTCTCTCGCCTTATCTCGTATAGACGTGTATTTGCACTTTGTAGGAGGATTGTAGGATTGTAGGATGCTGCGGCATTTTGCCAAAAAATAAAATATCAAATAAAAGTCCACGAGTGAAAGCAAAGCAAGAGAGGGATCAGCAGAACGCTACCAAAACTTGCACACAGCTCAATTTCTACATTTCCACTGTGCCTGCTTCCTCGTACGCTGCCTGCCGTATTATCCAGAGATTCCAGCTTCTTCTTCCTCCTTCCATAGCCACCACAATACTCATCTGGATTCTTCTCATAAATATCTCAACCCACACACACACACACACACACACACACACACACACACACACACACAAGTGCTTACCTACTACAAATACAATAATCGTCCATTCGTACACACACGAGTTCTTTCACTGAATCACAGAAATTTCTTTCATGGCACAACTTCCAGTTCCAACTTCCTCCACCCTCCACAGACTTACACATGCAAAGGAAGTTTACCGCAGGTATACAATCTGCATATAATCATCGTTGGTCGTTCTGAACCCAGTCAGTTCTATTTTTGTACATGAAAGGCATATTTTATAATATCTCCCAATAGTTGTATATACAAATGAAAGCTATGCGGATGTTTGGGAGGGCTCAAGTGGATGAATTTTCAAAAACAGAATGATATTTTTTAATATCTCCCAATAGTTTAAAAAACTATGCGGATGTTTGGGAGGAGGGCTCAAGTGGATGAAATTTAAAAACAGAATGTTCCATGGAGTTTCACTTTCGAACAAGTCCCCGTGGAAAATTGGAAGGTGCGAGGAACGCCAAAGATGATTGTAAAAAAGAGATACACACACACACACACAACATTGGATATTCTGCACACCCACTCCCACGTTAAGTAAATGAAAGAGGACGGGTAGATTTTGAAGAGTTCGGATTCGGAGTTCTCTCTGTAGCAGCAGAAGAGATGCAACGAACGGTGGTAAAGCGGAAGGAGTGTTATTCAAACTTATACGCATTAAAGAGGACCCCATGGGATCCTTTGAATTTTTTTCTTCTTAAAGGAAACAACTTTTACCCATTCGTGATGGAGGAAGAGAAAGTTGCTTTCACTCGATCCAACCAGGAAAGGGAAATCTAACAATGCACTACATGAAAGTAAGGAGGAAGACACTACGGAAATGAGGCTCCAATGATTATCCATTATTAATGCTGAATATTTCAAAATTACTCCCAAAAAAAACACCTTCCAATAAAATGAAAAACAATAATCATCATCACCCAAAGAACTCACGCATCCATCAATAATCAACAACCGTTTCCATTTTATTCCAAATACAAAGTTCTAAAAATAATACCTAAATTATGATGAATGCATTTAATAGATCAATGTGGCACGTAGTGATAGTACCAATCTCCCAACCTACCAACAATTCCAACCTACTACGGAAAAACCGAGGAGAGAAAGTCTCTCTCGAATAAAGTGTCCAATTTGTGTGTCAAACTCATCCATCAAGATAAGGAATATATTCCTTTGCAGCAGGCGCAACACACAAACACACGAAACTTTTATTGGAAGGAACAAGAATGACGATTGTTTGCACAATTGCACGAAAATGGGAACAACTCTGTTGAGTTGCTGGTTAGGCTTATTTCTCCGTTCCTCCAAATGAAGGCTTATAAGTTATAAGTTGTTATAACTAACTTATAACAACTAAACAACGTCTATAGTCTATAGTCATAGTCAGGAGAGAGAGAGAAAAATGTTACTTATGTACTTAAGTCTCCTCACAATGCACAAACACACTCACATACACACTACACACACAGCCCAAGTTGGTGAAAGAGAATTATGAAAAGACTGGGAGATCTAAAGAACCCATCTTTTTGTTACTTGACTAGTGATATCAACAATAAGAAATTGCATAACATAAAATTAAATGGGCTTTGCTGCTGTACTTCTCATGAATGTGTCGACCCATCTCACATCACAACCTCCAGTCCAACTCTCCACTTTTCACTGAGAGAAAGTCCCACTCTTCTTCTTCTTCTTCTTCTTAATGCCATCCTCACAACAACACAATGATAACGTAGCTACACACTAGCTTAAAGCTCCAATTGAATCAACTCCCCGTTATTTTTGGATAAGAAGGAAATTCCATTAAGGGAGGAATAAAAAATATACTTTCTCCTTTTGTTCACAACAACTTCTCTCAGCAGTGTGCAGCTCCAAGTAGGAACATTTGCCATCATCATCATCTCACTCATAATAATAATATTTGGACATTAAGACTCCGCACTTCATAAAAGATTAATGGAAGTATGTGTATGTGTGTGTGTGTGTTTGTAGGCTGCCTTTCTCCGTGTACTGTCGTCGTTTCCTCAAAGCCAAATTATTATATGACTAAAGTGTAACTACTAAACTGAAGGTATAAAACGTAAAACTACCTAATAAAGGTTTCATTAAGGCTACAACCTACAACCACTCCTATCGTCATTATTTATTTACAAAGTATTACTCCAAATTTTTACTTTGTAATTCCTTCCCTAAACTAAACAAGACGAGTAAGCTACATGTTTCAAAACCAAGTGCATTCTAGAATTTACTACACTAGTATTTTATGATTCTACGTGCTGCATTATTAGTACAAATAAGTGCTAATAAATAGCTAACAAGCTGTCAGGACTCACAGACCCGTTAAAAATTAAAGTACATTTTAACCTAAATTTATAGGAACAGACAGACTTTCTCTTTCAACTTAAAAACCATATGTTACTGCATATCTTATGTCCCAAGTCCCAAGTTCTTTTCCCTACAACCCAAATAATAAGATTACATTTCCATAATATTCCAAAATGTTAAACTCTATTTTCCAAACTCTGAAAGGAAGGAGCTACAGAGAGAGATCGAATTCAAAACCCATCAGTTTGGTTTTTGTGGTGCATATTAAAGAAATATATCTAGACTCTAGACTCTAGACGATAAAATCTGCTAGACTTGGAGTGTAATAAATAGAGATAGAAAGCAATGCATGAGAGAACAGCTAACATTTCCCGAAAAGGAGATACCCAAATACCCACGAACAGTTCAATACTTATTGGACGAGTATTACACAAATATAAAATGCACGAACCATTGGCTCGGCATCATAATAATCTAAGAATAGACCGTGTTTCTCTCGACACAAGACGTTGTGTATACCGTAGTTGGCAATGGGTTCAAGAAATATATTGCTTGAGTACGAAGAAAGCAAGTCTGTGTATGTAGTGTGTCTGATGTAACTCCAATCCTTGTGTAATACCTTGTTATATTAGTCCTCGACTGAATGACTCTTTCTTTCTCCCTGTATGTTTATATATAGTGTGTACATAAGAGGAAGGAGTCGAGTCTCTCCACAGTATCATCTTTCCTTCTTCCTTTGTATGTGTATCACTTTCTTCTCCCTCCCATAACCATGTTTTATGGACCTTTGCTTCCCAAAATGCCTATTTATCATGCTACAAACCCAATTCAGAATTATACATTTGAGAGAGGTGCACATCCATAAAAGATGCGGGAGAAAGTCAGGATACATTTTTATCTCCGAAGGAACTGGAATTACTTTCCGATAATCTCAATGGGACCATGACACTGTGCACTCCTCTGTTGTTCCATACAGTTCCATCCTTCAGCCTTCCATAGTTCCACACGTACACAGCGATGGTAAAATGTCATTTGCCAACAAGAGTAGTTCCAAAACTTCTCCACCATCCCCTGCAGCTCAGTTCAGTCAGACCCATTTCACTCGAGAACAGATAAACTCCCGTTCTTCCTTCCTTCCTTCTTTGATTAAACGTACGTTTACCTCTCGTGAGTAAGCACACAGCCAGCCCATTCACTCTTCGGTACTTTGGATCCCAATATGAATAAAAAGACCTTCCTCCTAATAATCATGTGGACCACAGAAAGACAATAGAGAAATGTCTTGTTCCTCTCTCCACCACATATTTCTTAAGGCTTTCAATACTCAACAATCTTCCACAAAGACTTTCTCAAATGTCTTATCATCCCTCGTGTATATAATAGCTTGGGTAAAATATTCCACAACCATCGCCACTCACTCCCATAACTCTCCTACATGTGCTCCACTTTTATAAATTTGATGAAATCTGATATCCTCCTTTGCAGAAGGAGCCTATTTCCTTTCTCCCAAGAAGCAATGAGATTCCTGTTGATGCTTCAAAGGCAACAAGAATGATGAACGGTGAAGTAGTGAAACGTACCTTCTTTCTCATCATCAGCAAAGGCACACACAAACACAAGTAGAGACTCAAGTAAACATAAGAAGATTGTACCCACTACACAAAATGCTTCATAATAATTTTTAACTTCCTCGTTGTATTCATATCCACACGAATTACTGTTGCTGTGCTTTAAACTCCAAAAAATACTTCTCTCCTTCTTAGATTCATCGATTCTACACAACCGGCATCCTTGCACACATTTTTTGTAACTCAAAACTCTACCTTCCCATCAGCTCATAACTGCATCCAGTTTCAAAGCAAATGCATTCCTTAGAAGTAACAGAAGAAGCTGGAATTTCGATAGTTCCTTACATGACATACGGCAGGCTTTTTAATAAACGTGTGTCGTACACACTTGAAACAAGTTCTCATAAATGTATTTCTTCTTTAACGCGCCAGCAAATCAGAACACAAAAACCTTTAGCTTTCACTATTTTTTACAAAGACTAAACTTCACATGAATAAAATGTATTTTATGCTAGCCGAAGAATTCAAAAAATTTAATTAATTTATTACACACTTTTTACACAAGCTAAGCTGAGAGAGAATGAGTTAGATTCAACAATGTATCACCACTTTCACCATATCGTTCTACTTCCCTCCCGTAAATTTTGTTGTGAAAGTAAACTTCCTCTTTGCATCTCTCCCTTCCCAGAAAAGAAACTACGAGGATATTCATCCCTTAGAGAAGAACCATATTACTCTGTGGAGTTACCACCCATTCATCATAATATTCACTAAATAAGCAAAATAAAAGAAGTGAGATAGGAGAGAAGTAAGAGAGGACTCAGGAGTGATTAATGTTCATTCAGCGAGAAAGACGGAGATCGTGACAGACAACGTAAGCTATGGTACTCTTGTGTACAAAGAATGGGAGTGTGAAAGAATACAAAGTAAAAAGTAAAAGCACCACCACCACCGCTTCCTTCCTTCAATATTAAACTCATACCTACTTCCGTCAACTCTCTCTCTCTCTCTCTTACTTAATTCTACTCTTCATGCATCCAACTTCTCTCACTAATAATAATCTAACATTGTGCACATGCACTTTCCCTCCAACTTCCACTCCGTAGCTTTCTCCATTCAGCTTTCACCCAAATGTTGAATGTGAATGTGGAAGAGTTTATATAGAGAGAGACTTGCCCTCCATCCACAATCCACATTCACGTTATTCCATTAACTACCTCCTAACCTCCTCCTCCTCCGAAGCTCTGAGCATAAAAACTAAGTGCCTATATATATTCTTCTTCGTTCCTACTCTCTCTCTCTCTCCATATCAGATGCAAGTTTTTTCCGATTCAATCAATGATTCGGAAGACGACATCGTCTGCACAAATTAAGTCAATGCTCCCATCCGATATAAACTTTGACAGAGAGAGAGAAAGTTTGACTTTGTTCTACTTTCTTCGGCTGCTCTACACTCTCCTTCACTTCTCAGTATCATCAATACTTAAGAGTTGAATGGAGTATCGAGATATGTGGAACTACGGCTACGTCACCCAGCCTACATTTCCCTCAACTACCAGTCCTATCTATGAAAAGGTATTTGCCATTTCGTAATAGATATAATATGCGTACTATACTTACATTATGAATGAATACGTATCTATACTTACATTCGTCCAAACAAACTCACAGCGTGTGTAGTATGGAGAGTATGGATAACTATCATCGTTACTCAAGAGTTTTCCTTACTTGTCTGTCCAACACACAAAAGTTCAAAAGGTAACCATCGTCCTCATCCTTCCATCGAAAGGTAAAGAAAGCATGACGAGTGTGGGCGTAGGTAGGCCGACAGCAAGAAGAAATGCATTCAACTCCGAGCAGACTTTCACCCATGTCATAAAACACTAGTCAAACTCAGCTCACTACTATCCAATTCATTTTATATTTTTATACCAACATAATCATTATAGACACAACATTATAAATCTATTCTCTATTCTTAGATTCAAAACTAAAATCAATAATCTAAGGATCCTAATAATTTCATAAAAAATGTGAAAGTCAATGGTTATAACCCGATGAATCCTCTCTCTCTCTCTCTCTCTATAAATATTATTCCCCAGAAGACGAGCATCTCCACAAATACGCATTTGTAATCACACTACACATTCCTTAAAATCTTGGTCAAACTTTCTTTCCACCGTTTGTGCACGCACCCTTTCTTTCTTTTAATGAAGAAGTGAAATTTCTCTTTTCCTGCAAAAGACAAAGGGAAAAAAAGATAAACTCACGTTGTGAACTGCATCGTCGGATGATGTTCTCCAAGAATGTATTCTGGGGAGCAACCAAGCCCCTCCTTCCTCCTGGCATGGTTGATTATTATTACTCGCTATGTATATCCACACCAAGTAATAATAAGAGACGCTGGTTGTAGTGTGTAGTACTTGAAGAAGGGCTGAAGTGAAGGTAGACACACACAACTGATGAAGTAGTAGTACTAGTAGTAGTAGTGTGTAGCAGTAGAAGACGTCTTGAAGAAGTAGCAGTGTAGTTGTAGTAGTAACAGTAGGAGCAGACGAAGTAGTTGTGTAGCCCAGATAAAAGACTACGAAACCAACTTTCTCCTCTCCTCTACTTCCTACTTACTTTCACCAACCAAACTCTCTCCAATCTACTCACTAGAATAAGGCTAAGCTTTCCGCTTTCCAGCTCAAGGAAAACTTTAATCGAGAAGACGATCAAAAAGAATAATAAAAAGATGGATAAAAATTACAGAATTATTTAAATTTCCTCTCTTCTTCATACAAACTCGTGTGGGAAGGACAACACCATAATCATTTCATCTACACTCTCCCAAACTCCCAAGCACACAATGAGGAGAGGAGCTCAGCCTCACGATCAAACGACACTACCACCAAAGGTGGAGTTGCACTTTCACACTCTCCCAATCTGGATTAATTCTCCTTAACTACTGTGGTCGTCGTAGTAGAAGTATTCATTCATATCATCCCAAAAAACCATCCGATGTATCACCGAACGAACACTAGTTGGTTCCTGGATTGATTGATCGAACCACAAACAACTTACACGATGATTTACAGAATTACATTCACTATGCAATCCAACATCCTCCGCACTTTCTCTTTGATTAAGTCTACGCACAACAGGAGCACCACCACCACCAGCAAGCAACTTTCACTTAATACAGAAACTCACTGGCTGATTGAGCTTCGAACAGCGTAGCTTGCCTTCTAAAACTTCTTCTTCTCTAATAACTACAACCAACTTTCTCTCAAAACTTTTTATTGTATAACGGAGGAACTCAAATGAAGCCGAGCTCTCTCTCTCTGTTTGTATCGCCTCTCTTCCCAAGTTTTGATTTCACTCAAACTTCATTCACCTAACCTAATCAAAATTAATCTGTTCGTTGCACATGTCCAAATCTCGTCTCATCTTCTCATGGTTAATTCCCTCAGTTGGTGGAGTAAAAGTAGTACAACACATCAAGTAATTCACTATTTATACAATATAGCGCGTTTGTGGACTGCCGCAGTAATTATCTGTGTTGTTAGTTTTTTTTTCAAACAAAATTCTTTTCAAGTCCTTGCTCGACTTCGGTGATGTAATCCAAGCATCCCCATTCCACTCTGGTGTGAATCAACTTTCTCTTGTTATCGTATTTTAAATTTAAAGTAGGCCTGCAACAATTCCTTCCAAGTGTAGTAGCCACAGTAGTAGAAATAGAACCACGTTCTTCTAATACATAAGCTGCCTCCACACTGAGCTTTGCATTCATTTCGTACTTCATACAAACTGCGTGTGTGTGTGTGTGTGTTTGTATATCCGTGGAAGAGACTTAATGTCCAAGTGGTTGGAGTTGTAGTAGGAGGAGTGGTAGCAATAAATTGGTCATGACATAAACCGAAGAAACCCTGTTGGCCATTGTTTTTCTCGTCTCACTTTTTTCTTATAATTTGATCAGGTAGATTCCCCACAGGTAAGACGAAGTGTAAAGACAACCGAATGGAAATCGATACGACGATTATTACCTTCCTGAATTATTAACACAATTTGGCTCTCTCAGTGACAAACTTTACGGGTCACACTTTCTCACTTTTACTTCCCAAGTTCCTCGTCCACCACCTCCACTTTCTCCCTTGTTTTCAACTGCACATTCAATTCACACAGACCCCAGTTAGTTAACCACAGAAAGAAACTTCACCCCGAGACTCAAGACTTCCCCATTACTTCTTGTACTTGTACTGTGTGTTCTTCTAGGAGGTGTCTGTGTAAAAAAGTATCCTCTTAGCCTTTTATTAGTCACAATGGATGAACAAATCGCTCCGAGGGAATTCTTGATCGACTAAACTCTCCGTAAATGGACCTATAACGGTGGTGACTGGTAGTTGGTTGTTTTGATAGTGATCTCAATTTGTTTCTCTTTATTCAACTAGTGTTTTATTTAATGTGATTATCGAGTCCTCTAATTTTGTAGGTGATTTTGAATTTATAATCCACTACAACTTCTTTCCATGTAAATATCTACGTACGCACACCGTTCACGAATATGTGTGTGTAAATCTGGTAGACTGAATACTAATTTCGTATTTATGGTAGAAATCCCTTTACAAAACATTTCTTGGAAGATACAAAGAACCGTAAATATTTTAGAACAAAAACCAAGTAGTCTTTTGTTGCTCTACATTCCACAGATAGTGAGATACACACCATACACCAATAATACACACGATAGTAGTAGAAGGGAGAAGGGAGAGGCGAAAAACGGCTCTCTAAATCCCAATCCAATCTTATAGTTTCCTCGAAGAAGTTTACAGACATTCACTTTCACTTGTGACTTTCTCTTCTTCTTCGTTTCTTCGTTTCTTCGTTTGTATGTGGGTTGTGGGTTTTGTGTGTGTGCTCGAGAGACGCTTGGCTCCTTGTTGCCACTACACACGAAGAATTTTAACTTCCATCGATTCACTTTGGAAGTTAAAAAAGAGAGACACACACATAAGAAGACGATAGACGACGAGTGAAGGTTTTCCTTCAAAAAGACAGAAGTTCTTTTGTTGTAATCTTTGACATCTGCCTATTGACAGTCTCTGCAGAGTACTCGGGTGCTCACTGTTTTTCAACTACTCCATATTCTTCTTGTTACCATAATTTGCCCGCACATATCATCCATATGCACACACACACACTGAATCTTATGTAAACTGTACACACACAGGGTTTGTCTTAATCTTAATCCCGTCTCAATTACAGACTCTCTGTCTCTCTGTCGTGTAAATTTATACCGCTAGATTATCTTCTCTCTCTGGAAGTTGAATCAATTTCTTGGACCACTTGATGATGCAGAAGCAGCAGCAACAACTACAGACTCATCAGCCTGATCACGTCCACACATCATCGACTCATCAGGTGAAGAATACAGACAGGATTTGTCATCCGTTATCACGGTATTCCATTTTAGGGTTTTCCGTACTTCATTCTCGTGTCTTTTCTTATCTCCATTCTCCTCCCCGTCATTAAATGAGTTGCTGGCTTCACCATAATTGTCAGTGTAGTTTAAGAGTTGGTCCAAAACACGGGCAAAAAGGTTTGGAGAGTTACAACAATAAACCTTCTCAGAAAATACTGCTAACTGTACGAGGAACTTATTTGTATTCCCCAAAAGTAAAGTCTTCACGAAGGAAAGAAAACTCAACTGAATCATTAGAGTCTCGGAGATCATTCCGTAGAAAAGTTTAGCCCTACACACAATTCTCTAAATTAGTTGATATTAATTTGTAGTCTTTGCACACTGCTGCACTCAATTTCCTAAACGATGCTGCACACTTCCAACAAGAACAACAAACTGTTTCACTGTTGTTGTTGCTGTTAATTAACTCCTGTCGGAGAACTGATGATGCTACACCTGCAAATCAAACCACACAGTTAACAATAACAGTTGCATAATAATTATTATAATTACTGTGTGTTTGTTCACTAAACAAGAATACAGTCATTTGCGTGCCGAGCAAATAACTCTCTCCCCTAAATGCTAAAGCTAAATTCACTCTCCTGCGTGTCACTCAATGGAAGTAATTAAGTTTACAGATTACACTCGATTACTCAGTCATTGTCACGAATCTCAGATTTTGCTTCACCTAAATCTAAATCCTTCGTCAGTCCCGTAGTGAACAGAAAATGGAAAGGGTCTTTTGCATTTCTCCTGATCTATTCTATTTATGACACACTATTTATTATTTCTGGACGAAATACGAATCATTAGTAATCGTGTAGAGTTTGTTTCTATTTTCTATACTTGTGACACACTTCACAATATATTTCTGGTCCCTATACCTTCACAAACAATTAGAGAAAATCCAATCCAGCTATAACCTAAAGATCGAAGCCACGACTCACTCACTCAACTCAGCTATTCCTGGATTCATGTAATCATTAGAACTCTGTGGCTGCCGCATTAGAAAACATGAGAATGCCAAGAAGGATTCACAAATAGAAATCCCTTCTAGTTGTTCCCCAGTTCATAAATGCAACTACAATCCTGTCGTTTTCTTTATGTCTCCACAAGTATTCCAAAATAAATCTAAAATTCAAAAATAAACTTCTAATTTAAAACCCCACAGAAAGAAAGTGAAAAGAAATTCCCCTATAAAAACAACACACAGTTCAACACACTGCCGATCTACAGGAACTAATTAAATCAGACTCTGGTATAAACAAGTGGAGGTCGATAGCAGAGTGAAATATATAGAAGCCTGTTAGTTATATAAAACGTAAAAGGTCTCTGTACTCACTAGCAGCTATAGATTTCAGTGTGGAAACCCGAGGGAAAGTTGTTCTCGTTAACCTGCGGTACAGAGCGAGAGAGAGAGAGAGTGAAAGACCTACGAGAAGGAAGGAACGAGGTGGAGATGGAAAGCTAATTAGAACAAAGTAGTTTAGACAGATTGGAGGAAGTGGTGGTATTATTAGCTATAGCTGTGCTTGAGAATTGAGAGCACCAATAAACCTATTTGAGGTGCAATGCAGGGTAGAAAATACACGGAAGTTGTGTTCAACGGTTCCCCCATTAAAAGAAAGGGTTAATCAATCAAATGGACAGAATTGATTCGCCTATTGTTCTTTCCTCACCTTTCTCCATCATTTCCATTATGAAAGTATTTCATTACCAGAATTTCATTATCAAATGTCACTCTCTCTCTCTCTCTCTACTTTCCCCAGCTCAACACTAACCATGAATCAAATTCAAACCTACTCAACCAAAAATACGAATGGATAATGAGAGGAAAGTCACTCTCCGTAATGTAATCCATAAAGCAAGCCGTGTGTGAATATCTTTCCATAATATCCTTTCACCTTTCACTAAATTCTACGAATGTATTTCCAGCTCCACTCTCAAAAAACAAAATTCAATTGGGAAAAACCCCATTTGCACACAAAATAAAATCCTCGTTAGTTGGGTGGTGAGACGAGACAAATTCGCAAAAATATTATTGTCGCTCTAAAAGCTGACAACTCCTACTTTCTAAACTTTCTGTAGGTGTACACAATCAAGTGAAAAAAACCTTTTTCCACTTTTTCTCAGTAATTCTCACAGCCACAAAC
>JAQGAD010000633.1:0-32215 GCA_034696625.1 Isotomurus palustris | reverse complement strand
TTTTAATGATATTTTTAACGCACGAAATCATTTATGTACGCTACGCAATAACCATAATGTACACATAATGTTGGTCAAAACGTAACGACTCATTTCTTTTGAGCAGTTTTGAATAAATCAAATCAAATCAAATCAAATCAAATCAAATTTGAGACTCGCGCTGGTAAACTAGATAATCTAAGTTTCAAGAATTTTTTACTGCAGGTTTAATATTCTGCGTATTTAATGTTGACTCTAAGAAATCACAAAGTAATCAAACTTCACATTTCGGGATTATAAACCTTTCAACTGATTAAAGTGCTAAAAGCTTGGGTCCAAAGCTCATCGGAAACATATCTGACTTGTGATAGTTTAAAAATGAACATTCTGCTAAGAACCAAAATGAGCTTAGGTAGTCCCAGTTTAAAATCGGCGATAAAACAACTTATGCTTTTACAATTAATACGTTAGATTTCTTCTCATACCAGTTATAAGCCGCTAGAAAACGAGGGAAAATTGACAAGAGAGGGCGCTCGTTTTCAAACGATTTGGCCGTTGCAAGAAGGTTTCCAGGGGGAACAATCCTCAAATTGAACGATTATTTATCTCTTTTCTCGGGTTGTCTCGTAACGTACAGAACTTTCAATGATTCGACTTACTTGAGTGGAAATTTCCTATTCATTTTTCCCGGTTTGATATCGCTGGAGCTTGCAAACTTTTTCAGATAAAATGTCGTCAACTCTCTTATATAAAAGTGTTCATTTTGACTACGAGAAAGTTCCAACTCTTGAAAATGTATATGACAAGGTTCATTTCGAAAACAGCTGGAAGGATGTAAGGGAAAGAGAGGCTTTCAAACGTGAGTGTTTCGCAGTTTGATTTGTTTCACCCAGAAATCAAAGCTGCCCTTCTTTCTACTTGCATAATGGAATTGGGACATTTATTTAAGGGCCAAGGATTCGTTGGTTTACTTCAGAAGGAAAACTTTAATTCGTTTTTTGGGAGAATACGAGACCAACTTACTTTTATTAGAAACACATCTGAACATCTCCAATGAAAGAAAAGATTATTGCTTGTTATCAGCACACCAGCAAGATGTTTTATATTTTTACAGAAAACTTCATAAACAGTAGCAACAGTTCTTTACTTCCTCAACAACTTTTAATCTTAAGCTTCAACTTTGTCTGTTTCACTTGCTGCACCTGCAGAAAAATGATAGTTCCCCTTGAAACGACATCCTGGAAAAAAAATTACTTTAGAGTTAACTCATACCTGACGCTTCTTCTATGGGCTGAATACTTTCATTTTAAGTAACAAGTACTTTAGTGATTTTACGATTGCAATTGATGCTAGAAATCCTGTTGGACAATCAGTTTTTTGGCAACGGAGCTGAAGTATTTTCCAGACAGAATTCTTGCAAGTTTCAATCTCCACAAGATCTCATTCCTGCTCCCGCCCGATTGTGAGAATTTCGAAACCAATTTCGATTTGCTGAAGACTATGTGGAAGAAATTGTAAAGTTTGGTTGGAAACTGAAAATAGAGGAAAGATTGTCGAATTGTATTTAGATATGGAGAATGTAATTGCTTTGACCAGAAGCAACGATGAATACAGTTCCTGAGGTGTGGAGTCTAGCGTGGCAGAAACATCGATTGCAGGATTTTTTCGTGTTTTGACAAAGCCATGTTGATTTGCACTATCGTTTTGTATTCATTTAGCCTGTTTTACTGTCACCAATTGAAAATAACTACAAATAAATGATACTTAATAAAAGTTATCTAGTCTCCTGCAAAACAAAATCTCCTTCACAAATTGAACTCTTGAAGATGTGCAAACTTGTCCACCACCTCTTCTGTAGGATCGAAAAAGCGGTAACTGCAGCCTCCCGTGGTCGTGGAAACTGCGAATTAATCGGTTAGTCTTTAAGCGGACGCAGCGAACCCTCATCATCACAATTGCTGTTGAACTCCCGAAAGTTTTTATTTAGTTTATCATAATTTAGTAGAACTCTTTATTGTGAGAATTTTAAGTAAGCTCTATTGGCTCTGCCTGAATGAGTGAGACCCAAATAAATAAATCAATCAACCGAATGAATATTATAATTTAGTCGTAATGTCTTCTCTTATCATGAATCAGAGGAATTTATTCTAAATTTTAATTCATTTTGAACTCATAACTAACTAGTAGGCTTAACAATTCGAAATTTTACGGATGGACAACAGAAACTTTCGTTCGTTTAAATGTAAGAAACCCAAAAAGAAATTGAATTCCAGTTTCTGATTCACACGCATTAGTTTGTGGGATTCATATCAATGCAATAAATATCATCCAAGTATTCGTAAGTGCCATTATTCAAAGCACCCCCGAACATATAAATCCTATTGAGCTTTTCAATCCACAACACTTCAGGGGCCCGTGAATAAAAGCGATCAGAATTCGCGGGGAAGTTCTCAACTTTGATGAATTCCCAAGAATGAGAGTCTGTGTCCAACCTAATGAAACCATCTCGAGGCAGCTCTCCTGAAGTAAAGTTTCCCCCGAAGACATAAACGTAGTTTGTATCACTTGTAACTTGCATGCCTTGTTGAAATTCTGGGAATCCGTTCAACGCAACGTCACTTGTTCCCAGTGTTTCCACGTCCAGCTTCAAGTATGGGACTCTAGCGTTATCTCCAAATACCAACACGGTATTATTCACTTTCTGTTGGAAATAGGAAATTATTTTAAACCAATTAAGTCTTGTCGTTAAGAAAGAAACACTGCAAATGGCAAATCAGCTTTATCAAAATCAATTACACGTAAAATATCGTACTCTTCCTTACCTTTGTAGATGTTACAGTCCAGAACGGTTCCAAAAACTCGCCTACAATTTTTGACTCTGGAGGATCAGACTCCACGTTGACTTCCCAAATCCTAGGATCGAGTCCTCCCCCAAACATTATAACTCTGCCTGCTGAGTTTTTAACGGAAGTGGTGTATACTGGCGTACCTAAGGAATTAAACTGTCCGATGCCTTTCACTGAGTTGTTAACCACGTCGAATTTATAAATTGTGTAAGGTGGATAATCACACTCAAAATAAATCAAATTTCCATTGGAATCAGCTTCAAGTGAGCATGCAAAACTTGACTCGGGGAAACTCCCAACTTCCTCGACTGTTTCAGTAGAAAGGTCAAAGCGCAAAATAGAACTAAGGTAGGTTGAAGTTGAACCATCAAATCCTCCCATGAAGTAAATATAATCTGACTCTCCGTCGTAGTACGACGCCGACAAGGACAGTGGAAAAGGAAGTTTATCAATCACAAGACGTGCAACTAGATTTTGTCCTAATGAAGACGAAAGTAAGAACAAAACTCCCAACAAACTCAAGGCAAAGTATTTTGTCATGATGATCATGATGTCGAGTTGTTTTAAAACGGGACCAGTTGAAGTTAGAATGAGGCTTTATACACCACAGATCAGAGAGATCAGGTTAAATGAGATTGCTGTCCAAACACGGATAAGAAATGTTTAGTCTGACAAGTAAGCATCAACAATTCCATACATGCCCATTTTGAAGAAAAGTGTTTTGGAGATATTTATAATCCTACCCGATGATAGCACAGGTTGGTATGGATGCATATTGTGTCTTTCTTTGTCCAAATGGGGTTAGACAAGATATCATCCTCGTTAACCTCTTTCTTTTAACTAACTCAATATTTATGCACATTCTTATTTAAATTGGCTTGGATGGTTTTGTTTGGTGGAAGAATAAACCAATTAACTTCTTGTCAATTTAGAACTACTTCCAATGATGTGAGTAAAGGGATTAATTTATTATCAACTGTTCGAAATCCCAACACATGATTTAACTTGTTACTGTCCTCACTGAATACATTCATGAGTAATTTTAAATTCCTTAGCACACTGTCTTTCAACTTGCCCGAAGAATCTCTATCAAACGTACTCACTCGATTAGGTTCGGCTCCATTGTACCATATCATGTATAAGTAAGCAACTTGTGGTCCAGGCGAATCCCACAATATTTAGTACTGACAGCGCCGACGGTGCATCCCTAAAATGGTTTGCCTACTGGTACCAAAGCAAAGCTAGGGTTCAGGTGATACCGGTACAATCAGCTTACAATTAAATAGTTAAATGGGATGACAGCTAGTGGTGGCTCTGCAGAATGTCGTGTTTCCCCGGTAGTAAGAAAATGGTGCTTAGTCACACCATCTTCAAAAGGTTGTTGTGTTTTAATTCTTCTCAAAATAACGAAAGAGCAAAGGCGTCTTATTATTGAGTTTAAATAAATAATACAAACTCAAAAGTAGTCAAAAGTAGTCAAGTCCTTTTTATACGGTAGTCAAAATATTCCTACCGTATAAAATCAAATTGAACAACATTTCTGTACAAAGTGTCATAGTCAAGATGGAGGTGAGCAAAGTAATGCTCCAACTTTAAACTTTGACTTGAAAGTGGTTTACTATGAACCTGATTAGGGTTACTTTGCTTCCAATAATCCAATATAATCATGCCTATACTAAAACCCAATAATCAGGCAAATGATAATTTCATTTATTCCAAAAAATAGCTATTCCATGAGGAAGATCTGGGCCTAATGCAGTAACCTAAAAAAGGCGGACTGCTGCTAAGTTATGTATTCAAATATTACATTTCGCAAACAAAAGACAAATAATTGTGTGGTCTGTTATTTCCACTAGAATAATTTTAACGTTCTTAAGATAAATACATACAATCATGAATACTCTTTAACACAATGCGGTAAATGCCTTAAGCAAAAGGAATGTCAAGAAATTAGTCCGTTGTTTAAATCGGAAAACTAGGGGTCATTCCCCCTGTTTATTCAGGGACATCCTCAAACCTCATTGGAAAAATCTACACCAACCAGATTCTAGAATCCTAATTAATTTAACTTCCTTATGTAACTATTGCTTAACTATAAGCTAAATTATGTGTGCATGGATACACAATTTTGCAGAAAGATATGCAGTAGCTTATTTTTACCCAGTCTGGTGACCCATAAATATAATAAATTTGAGACGACAAATAATGTCATTTTCTCTACATATTTGCAAACTCAGGTGTCAAAAAGTCTTGTTTTCTTCAGGTGAATCGCAATCCGTACGTTTTTAGTGTCCCTCGGGACATCATTCATGGCTCTATAAGCCCAATAGATATCTTGGCTAAAACTAAATAGGTTCGCATATAAATTTCTATATGCAGCAAACTGAATTACGAATAATATTGGTGTCCTTTCACATGGAGATGTAGAATACTTGGGCTTGGGCGGCTTTAAGGTGAGATACGATTGAGAAACTCACGTTTTGCGGTTAATGATTCTCTAAGGTATATTTCCTGAAGATGAATTAAACTCTAATTGTGCTGCTTAAGGTTAAATTAGGTCAATTTTATTCATTTAATTATCAGTTCAGTGTCTGAATCATTTTTAATATTTAATACAATAACAAAGCGTTTGCTGTAAATTGAAAACAGCTATCAAAATATGTACACTTAGTTGATTTCTTAGCAAAGAAAAGTGGACCGATGGAAATTCTGCAGCGCCTTTGACTTCTAACCTGCAATTTCAAAAGCTTTTGATTACCAACTAGTGACTCCATGCGATACAGAAATGTATTTGAACTTTCATACACATCTTGTGCAAGTGGAAACATAGCAAGTATCAATATTATTACGACCATAGACATAATTGGAAACACCAGAAAGAACGGAAATTCAACTATTCCAATCATTTTGACGCAAGCGTAGTTACACAATACAAAAAGTGACTCTCCCATCAAAAGAAGTGTGGGTAAATGATAGCAGTACGTATCATTCATAAGCATAATGAGAATTTGCATTTTAGTGTGAGTTTTAAGTGCTCGATTCATCTGGTAAATATTATAGATGCTGTCTCTAACCAAGCGAATTCTCTTGATGCCTACAAATGAACCGAAGTTTTCGGAAACTTCTTTCTTGGACCACCTCAATATTGACGACATTGTGAAAGAGAACAAAGTTAGTTGAAAGAACTCGACCAAAACTAGCGGATACATATAAGTTGCTCCAAATTGACAAGCTACAAAGATCAGAGGAAAGCGAACAAATTTAACAAGAAGTGATGACGCCATTTCAGGACCGAGTAACAAATAAATTGGATCCATATCTAACACAAATCCAGTGGCCATTAGCAAAAATGGTAGACAATTCGAAAAGACCATCACCAGCATTACAAGTTCAGGAATAGTGGTGTTCTGTTTTTCCGTTTTCTCGGGTAAATATCTGGAACATAAGATAAACCGAATACAGTTTGATTTTGACCTATTGTTCAATTACATACTCTGAAATTGCTTCTTACCCTTTTAAATTTGGTTCCATTCTACTCCACATGTTAAAATTTTCTACAAACTGGTTGTTATTCAGTAAAATCGTGTACATGCTAACGGCAGTTAAGACTACAGCATCGGTAAGTAAGATAGCAAAGAACCTCTGAAGGTAGGTGGTACTTTTTGTTCGATTATCTCCAGCAAAGGAATAATAAATGAACATCCCAAACTGTGACCACATAATCAAAGAGTAAACAGCAAACCACCTTGAATGTTTTGAAATAATTTTTATTTCCCGTGAGTTACTATTATAGTAAAAAGAGTGTCCAGGAACGTAGGATAGTTTGAAAAAAGCTGATAAGTATTTCCACATGGATTCGGAAGCCATCCTGAAATTTAGACTTCCAGAAGCTTCTTAGAAATCTTAAACGGTATCCTTTTTATGCAAACATTAGCTCACAAGCCTAAGAAGGTAACAGCGACTTAATTGATGGTTGTAGTGAGACACAAAACTTCAGTGTAGTAGGATAAAAGTATACTGGCACTTTCAACAGACTGACTAGGCTTTTCTGAAAACGCCAGTTAAAATACTTTGGAATTGGCATCCAGTAAGCATTTTGCGCAAAAAGGTTGCTTTTCTTGAGAACTAAATATTTTAGCTTAGAATGATAATCAAATTTTTAAATATTAATATGCGAAAACAAATAGATCACTAGATTTGGAAATTCGTTTGCAGGTAGCTTTCAAGTAGGTTTTAAGTTCCAGTTTCTCCTCTTCGTCAATTTTCTAATACTTGTGTTAGCCCAGCCAATTTGGATTTCTAATATTAGTTTGTAATTCTGTCGTGCCTGTTGCCTCGATACTCGATTTTGAGCAAACTCTGTCTTACACGGGACTGTTGAGGGTCAATTTTGCGTTACACAAAGGGGTATTTTGTTTCAAATTTGCCGATTCGATGAGGTTTATAAAAGAATTATATATGAGAATAAAAAGTAAGAAGTAATTGTTTGAATCAGTGGGGCTTGGAAATAATAGATGACCAGTGGCGGTCAGAACTGTTTGATCTTGAGGAGTCTTTCGTTGCCTATTATTCGATTTTAATACTTTCTTTTAACAATTCAATCTGGATTCATAAAATACAAGGTAACATGGAACTTCGGTACCCAATTGGAAATCTATGAGACATGTGGGGGTCATTTTTGCAAATCGATAGGCTTCTTTGATATTAACTGGCTGATAAGTTTAATCTAGTCAGTCTACTTATTGATCAAATGATAGAATGGTAAGCAGACACATTTCGGCTTCCGATAAGGTGAATAGAAGTATAGCTCCCAATCATATTGGAATGCCTGTCTCTTATCAACCATTTTCAAATATTATTCAGATTAAAATGTTAAAGTGGGAGTTGTTTCTAAAAAAACAAGGGAGGCCCGGAAGCGTCGCTCCCGATACTGAAATTAATTCAAATATTCTAAACATTTTTCGAATTGTCTGGGCTAATGAGACTGCTTGCCATGAAGTTTTAAGGTCAACAATATTAGAGGGAATGTAATTTCGTTATTCAGCCAAGGAGAGTAAACGGACCGCCTTCAGGTTTTCTTTAAATTATGTATCTGCAAAAGTAAAGAGGCTACAGGATTAGGGAACACATATCCAGTTTTTAAGGTACCAATTGAGTTTCAGCTTCTATTCTTCGATAGATTTGACATAAATGTTTCATAAGTATTAAAAGAAATTTAGTTGCAGGTAACTGGATTGCCTTCAGGCTTTGCTTTTTTCAGAAGTTCGAACTTAACGTCTCAACATAACGAATAAAAATTCAAAGTTGTAGCACAAAGCAGGAATATATCTGCGGTAGTCAAGTCATTCCTGTGTCTTTAATAATTACACGCATGAATTCACTTCAAATTTTATGTGTTAATCCTTAAAAACCTCCAACCTGAGATTATGTCGCGTAATCGTAGATGATAGACCAAGCTTTTTAATACGTATTACTATTAGATTAGAAAAACAGATTTCTGCATGTTTCTCTGATAATAAAGAGAAGTACACATATTCCTGTAAACGACGAAAGAATATTATGAAACACAAAGGTAAATAAATTAAATTTAGAATTAGCACATTTGGCATGCACATTTTAATTGCCAGTTGAAATACAATAATATTATGCATTAAAAACCAATTTGGATATGAAACCTCATATTTGACTCCACTCTGTTCATTTTCCCACTCAGAACATATCTGAATTTCCCAACAAACTTTGGAATTCAATGTTTGTATACCATCAAGATAAGCCAGTTAATTCTTCAAAACAAATATCCGTCGCATTCTAATGAAATGAAATGTGAGTGGTTCTGCTCGTCAAACATGGTGAAGGTATCTTTTTGGGGTTTTGATAATAGTGAATGCCAATTCAGTGACAACACTATACACAGAAATCTCTGCAGCGTGCTGTTTGGTTTAAAGCACGGGCAAACACTGCTCAACATTATAAACTTATAATAAATCGGCAAGAATGAATAAATACGGCTTTAAGATGTCGAGTTTACAAGAACTCTTTTTCGGTTCATTTTATTCACTCCCTTATTTTGCTTCGTGCTTAGTCATAATCATGCATTTCAATTAATTGACAATCTGTTGAAAAATTGAGAAGCTAATTAATTAACCGAATTATAATTTAATTCGGATATTGTTAGCACTTGTCTCGAAATTACTAGCACAACAAAAGTAAGTTAGTTGTTGAATTTCTGGAGTCTTTTCCCATCACCTGGCTTAATAACTACATTAATTTACATCAGAATAAATCTTCTGAATTAAATTCTCTATTCAGAATTTAAAGAATTTAAATAGGGTGGATCAAATTATGACGGTAAATATAAAATAGTGACACAAACCGAGCCTTCCATTAAGCTAACTGTATTTAGAACCCTTGAAAGCGTCTGCTCAATTAGGTGAGAACCAACAAATACAATGACGTTTATGGACATAAAAAACCGTTCACATAAATGCTCGGTAGCAGTAGAGGACAAATATTTTGTACGCACCGTAGAGACGCCTTTCAGTTCAGTCATGAATATAAATGCAATATCCAATAAGCTCATCAGCCAAATATTACAGAATACTTATGGGCCTGAATTACAAGAATTTTGTCACATTGGCATAAATTAGCATTACGGTATTATAATAAGTAACCATGGAAGGTTATAATTGCTTCAAGAGTATGGTTTCCGACACTCCTGGATTAACTAGGACATCTTCAATGTAATTTGTGGGAACTGTGAACAACACAAATGCTCCATGAATCCCCGCTTATTCGAAGAAATCAAAGTTATCCTTCATAATGAGATATTCATGAGTTCAACTTTCTCTTGTTCACCGCTGAACAAGTACTTGAGGAACTGTGTCAGCAGCGGTGGTGTTGTTAGCATCAGCTTTTATTCTGTAGGTAGTGTCGAACTTCAACTTCAGCAGACAGACAGACAGACAGACAGTTCAGCTTGGAATGGATGATGGTTTCTTTCACTTTATTTTTGTGAGGCAAAAATCAAAAAGCAGACAAGTATGCATTCACCTTGAAGTCCTAAATTATTGGGCTTCAACTAACCGAATTTGATTATCTCTTTTATGAACAAAATCCCGACATCATTTACTTTATTGTACACTTATGACCTTGCTTAGTAACAAAGATAAATTTTAAAATGTGTTTTGGTTACTGCCGTGAATGGATTGTATTGGCACACTCTTGATTATAAAAACCTGATGTGTATTATTCTACGTTTGATAAAACTATTCTAGTCGAAATCAGTTAAAAACTTCACTAAATATTTTAAGTACCGATTTAGCTGGAATACAATACAAGTTAGTCTTAATACAATAACAAAGCGTTTGCAGTCATTTGAAAACAGCTATCAAAATATTTACACTTAGTCGATTTTTTTGCAAAGAAAAGTGGGCCGAATGAAATTTTGCAGCGTCTTTGACTTCTAACCTGCAATTTCAAAAGCTTTTGCTTACCAACTAGTGAGTCCATTCGATACAAAAATGTATTCGAACTTTCATACACATCTTGTGCAAGTGGAAACAAAGCAAGTATCATTATTGTTGCAAGGATTGTACCAACTGGAAACACAAGGTAAAAAGGGAATTCAACTATTCCAAGCATATTGACACAAGCATAGTTACACGACACAAGAAGTGACTCCCCCATCAAGAGAAGTGTAGGCAAATGGTAGTAGTACGTCTCATTCATAAGCGTAATTAGAATTTGCATTTTAGTGTGAGTTTTAAGTGCTCGATTCATCTGGTAAATATTATAGATGCTGTCCTTAATTAAACGAATTCTCTTGATGCCTACAAATGAACCGAAGTTTTCGGAAACTTCTTTCTTGGACCACCTCAATATTGACGATATTATAAAAGAGAACAAAGTTAATTGAAAGAACTCGACCAAAACAAGCGGAAAGACGTACGTAGCTGCAAAGTGACAACCTACACAGATCAAAAGAAAGCGAGTAAGTTTAACGAGAAGTGGAGACGCCATTTCTGCACCGAGTAACAAGTAACCAGGATCAACATCCAACAAGAATACAGTGGCCATCAGTAGCGTTGGTAAGCAATTTGAGGAAACCATCACCAGCATTACGAACTCAGCAATGGTGGTTCTTCGTTTTTCCATTCTTTCAGGTAAATAACTGAAAGATTACATACATTAAATTCAGTTTGGTTTTTTCCTTATGGTTCAATTAGATATTTCTAGGCTACTTACCCTTTTAAGTTTGGTTCGATTCTATTCCACAAGTTAAAGTTTTCTACAAACTGGTTGTTGTTTAGTAGAATCGTGTACATACTGAAAGCGTTAAGACTGCACATTCGGCAAGGAAATTAGCAAGGAACCTGTGAAAGTACATGGTACTTTTTGTGCGATTATCTGCAGCTATAGAATGGTAAATAAATATCGCAAACTGTGCCCACAGAATCAAAGAATACACAGCAAACCATCTTAAACATTTTGAACGAATTTTGATTTGTCTTTTGTGACTATTATATTCCAGAGCTTGTCCAGGCATGTAAGAAGTTTTGAAAAAGGCTGACAAGTACTTCCACATCGATTCGGAAGCCATAGTTAAAGTGGATTTCCGGAAGCTTTAACCTACCAAGGGGATATTGAAATTTGACAAACCTGAAAAGGTTACACTTTTCACACGCGCGCTATGGGTAATTATCTTTTTCAGAGAAAACTGTACTGGCACAACGAAGAGACAAACGGAGTTTCTGTAAAAGGAACTGTTAACACACTAGGGAGTAGGCTGCCAGTAAGGATTGTGGTCAAACCGTTTCTTTTTTTAAAAACCAAATATTCAAACTCTAAATATTCTTGATGATAATTTAATCTTTAAATTACCTTTCTGCAAAAACAAACAGGCTCGATTAAGGAATACGTTTCCAGGTTGGTTTCAGGTTGTTTTTGAGTTTTAGCTTTATCCTCCTCGATAATAATGAAATATTTAATTTTAAAAGTTACCAATATTAGAGGAAATTTAGTTGCGCAATTCAGTCGATGGGGGTACCTGAAAAGCCTTCAGGTTTCCCTTTTGTCTTAAAATCATTTATAATGTTTAATTATAAAAATTAAAGTTGCAGTGCAAAGAAAGAATATATCTGCAGTATTAAATTCATCCATCTGTCCCCAATTTTATTTTTAAGGAATTCAGTTTAATCTTTCTGTTGGAATCTTTTCATACTTCTATTATGAAAAGTTATTCACTGATCGAAGGAAGGTAGACAAAATACGACACGTTGCACCTTTTTTCAATGCTAAGGAAGAATTACATATATTTCTGTAAATAATTAGAAAATAATATGGAACAAAAAGGTAAGAAAAAGATAAATAGTGAGTGACGCACATTAGACATGAGTTTTTAGTGACCAGTTGGAACAGCATTATTTTCTCGATAAATAATTTACATAAGTTTAATCACATTTCCTCTTCAGTCTGCTCACTCCACATTTCACGAAGCTCCTAATTACGCAATCCAACTTTTTTCTCAGGAAATCCATTGGATCAAGATATGTCAGACAATCCTTCATATCCATCACAATGTAAGAAACTCAGCTTTTTGATTTAGTCAATTAATGTCCAGTTATAAAAAGTATTCTCACTACTCATCATTTTCTTATGAAGTATTTAAATACTGATAAGATATAGTATTGGTATTACTGTATACGATTCATGAGCTTTTTTATTGTAATTTAGTTACAAAACTTTTAATAGAAATTTGGGGAATTTTAGCACGAATCCGTGCAATAAATTCCCTTCCATTCAAAAGTATAAGGTCAAACGATAAGGAGAATATATTATTCTTTCGTGCTAACAACTTTGCTCCCGTCATTTATTTGATGCTGTGAAAAATTTGCTATCATTACTATTTACTTTGAATTTCTCGAAAAACAGTTCTTATGTGTAAGTCCGTGCCGTCTGAAGACTTAATTAGTCTAAGGCTCTGAATTACTTCCGCGTTCAGTTGTTTCCATTTATAGGCACATGATTGAGTAAATCTTGAAAAACAATTATACTCATATGCATTTACACAGTATTTTCAAATTTTAGCTTGAAAAACCTTGTTTATTTTAAGACAATGAGAATCAAAACATTTTTATTAGGACAATTTATTTGGTTGAATTCAGGTCAATGTAATATATTTGATCCAGAAAGGTAAGGTTAAAGTCAATTAAGCCTAACAAGGCACCACCAAACATGTAAATTCTATTTAGCTTTTCCACCCACACCACTTCGGGTGCGTAAGCAAAATAGTGTTCAGAATCTGCAGGAAAGTCTTCAACTTGAACCAATTCCCAGGAATGAGTAACCATATCCAACTTAATAAATCCATCTTGAGGCAGATCTCCAAATGTAAAGTCTCCACCAAACAAATAGGCGTACTTTCCATCGCTGGTAACTGTCATGCCTTGCTGAAATTCTGGAAATCCGTTTAGTGCAACGTCCTGCGTCTTCAAAGTTTCCAAGTCCAAACTCAAATAAGGCACACTACCGCCTTCTCCAAACACCAGCACAGTACTGTCCACAACCTTTTGAAAATATAACCAAAATTATTAACACTCCGATTATTTAAATGCTAAAGGCCGTTTAAAAGTGTTTGCATGCAGAAACCAGTAGTAGAGAAATCCCATATTCTCTTTTACCTTTGTAGAAACCGATTCGTAAAATCTGTCTGGGAGTTCGTCAACAACTTTGGACTCGGTTACATCAGAATCCACATCGATTTCCGTGATGCTGTAATCCATCCTTCCTCCAAAAAGTAAAACCCGTCCTGCAGAGTTCTTGGCAGATGAAGTATACGCTGGAGCAATACTCATCTCCCCAATACTGTTGATGGAATTGTTAGTGAGGTCATATTTATAAATTTCAAACGGTGTACGAAGACATTCAAAATAAACCAGATTTCCAGTAGAATCTGCCTCAAGTGGGCACCCAAAACTTGTCTTTGGCAGACTCCCAATAAGTTGAATTTTTTCGGTGGTGAGATCGAACCGCAGGATGGAAGCCACGTAATTAGTGCCATTCGAACCACCCACCAGGTAAATGGAATCTGATTCACCATCATAATATGATGCAGTTAAGAACAGTGGAGTAGGAAGTTTATCTTTCAAAAGTTTTGCTACTAGATTTTGTCCCGAGGAAAACGACAAGACGAATAAAACTCCTAGCAAGCTTAAACTAATAGGAGCTTTCATTATGGAAACTAGATACTCACAATGCGGTTGCTTAGATGTTTGACGTTACACTGCGCCTGTTGCAGAATTTGTGACTGGGCTCATGGTTTTTTCACAGATAAGATTTCGTAATCGAAACAATGTAAAGTAGTTGTCCTTTTCGCTCATGATTAAATGGGAGATTAGTAATGACAATGGCTTTGACGTGTGCACAGATAGTTTACCCAAATTAGAACAGGCAAGATAGTATTTTCATCAACCTCATTGTGTACTTATTATAACAGTGTACACCTTATCTTACTACTTAACTCGTAAGTCGCAATATTTGTATTTTAATTCTGAGAAATCTTTTGAATTTTTATGTAATAGCTAACTTAATAAGCTAGCTTTGAGATTAATGAATATTTGAGTTGTGTACTTTTACGAAATCATTTTATGCTCTATGATAGACATCGTACACATTAACACGACCAGGAGATCCCCTTTTCATATATTTCCCAAGACAGATTTAACTTCCGATAGAAATATGTCTGCGATTTCACTGTTCTCGAGCCCAAAAATGATGCTTTAGCCAAATTTTGTCTAAAAATCAATTTGAAATGTTTATAATTTTCTTTATTAGCACCAAAACTAACCGCATTAAAGTGGTGGCTTAATTTGTATTGTTTACATGGTTTTATCTTCTCAAACGTACCTTCAGCTAAAAACAAAGGTTTCTGAAATTCCAATGTCAATATGAAATTGCATAAAATGCAATCATCTAGGAAGATAACTTTAAATCCGTACCATCTGTTCGGTCCATACAAGAGAATAGCTCAGGGTCAAATGTAGTCAAAGTGGGATCCTCTGTTGTTGTTGGGTCAGTAGGAGGGGGAGTGGTGGTTGATGGGGCTGGTTGGACTCATCTCCATGGAACGGGATGTGGCATTATTGTAATGTCAGCCACCAAACGTATACATCCTATTGAACTTCTCCACCCACCCACACCCCTTCAGGAGCATGCTTAAAGTGAATCCCTGATTCTACTGGAAAACCTAATACTGGAATGATACTCGAAGAGTGAGTTATTGAGTCCAGCCTAATAATTCCATCTAAACGTTGCCCAATTTTTGTTACATCTCCATCCAATAAATAAACTTACACTCGTAAGTCTCAATCTGTTTTGAAATTTAGGGAACCAGTTATCAGCTACTATAGTTAGTTCATTTTTAATGATTAAAAGCAATATTTTTGATTTCTAAAGTTGAGCGCGACGAGTTTCGAAGTAATTTATAGTACAGGTAGTTCCCATAGCAACAATTTTAACGCGTCTGGTAACCTGGCTGATTAATTAACGGTAGATTACTATCAACCATTAAAAAATTAACTAAAGTTTGGCTTCGAATGTTTCGAAGTTTAGTTCACAATATGGGATGATACAGTGAGCCCCAAATAGCAACACCGTGTTATTTGAAGCCTGGTTGTAAAAGTTATAAAAAATTAATGTACTGTTTCTCATGTTTAAATTTAAAAATTAAGCATACTAATATCTCATAATTTGCCTTGCCTTAAATGCAGACGCAGGCAACGTAAATTCTACGATAATCCACCCCACCCGCTTCTCTAGAACGGAGTCAGAGTCGACGTTAAATTCATATGCATCACCTAACAATTTGCCTCCAATCAGTAAAGTTCTTCCTGCGGAGTTAATGGTTGTTGCAGAATAAGCTGAGATTTTACTAAAGTCTCCAACCTTTCTGATAGAATTTTTAATGGTGCTGAATTTGTAACTCATATGACGAAAAAGCGATGCTCTCAAAGCTAACGAGGTTTCGAACAGAATCAGCTACACCTGGAGAATACACACCTTTTACTGAAAGCTTTCCTACTTCCCGATTTTTTTCTGAAGAGAGTTCGAAGTGGAGGATGGAATCACTGTAACGTTCACCGTATCCGCCCATAGGATAGATGAAATCAGATTCCCCATCGTAGTACGAGGCCATCTAGTACTCTGCATCATGAGGTGTGGCATTTAAGCGGTAGCAAACAACGTTGTCTCCAAATGTGGAAGAAAGCAGGAAGAAAGCTCCAAAAAGCCTGATGCCAAGATACCCAACCATTTTGCTCAGAAGTCTAGAACAAATTTCCTCATTGTGAAGAGCTTGACGAAAACATTCACAATTACGATGCAGGTGAGGTAAGCTAATGAGTAGTGCATATTGCACTGCTTTTAAACGAGGCCTTTTATGCAAAAACTAATCTGTAATTGGCATGAAAAATAAAACGATGGTTCTGGTACCTGGTACTCTGGATCATGAGGTGTGGTATTTAAGCGGTAGCAAACAAATTTGTCTCCAAATGTGAAAAAAATAAGGAAGAAAGCTCCAAAAAGCCTGTTGCCTAGATACCCAACCATTTTGCTCAGAAGTCTAAAACAAAGTGCCTAACATAAGAATAATACAAGTATATTTGTTAACTTGCAATGTATGGAACTATTTTCCTAATCTTGAAGAGATCGGGATAATTAATTTCACACCTGAATTTAAATGATACAATTTTCCTCATTTCCTCATTGTGAAGAGCTTGATGATAACATTCACAATTACAATGCAGGTGAGGTAAGCTAATTAATAGTGCATATTGCACTGCTTTTCAACGAGGCCTTTTATGCAAAAACTAATCTGTAATTATCATGAAAAATAAAAAAGTGGTTCATTAAACATCCTTATCCCTTACAGATGACTATATGCTTCGGTATGCGTGTGTACCAAGGCTTCATAGCTTGTTTTGGATCAATATGTATCAAGTAGATTTAATAAAATTTTATTTAAGAATCCCCCAAACAAAATCTTAAGGTTTTTGAGATGTTATTTTATTTCAAGATTTCCATACAAAAGAAATATCTTTTCTAGCTTTAATAATATTTTAAGATTAACCAAAAAACTATTACTCCAGCCTTCCATTTGATCTCACAATGACCAATAAATAATAAATCTAACCAACATTGTTGTGACGAGCACTCCTACGACCATTAACTCGAGCCACGTTCCTTTCAGGACGTGAAGGTGTAATTGCAGCAGCTACAGCCCACCCAGAATATGGAGTCAAGGTCTTTCGGTCCGCTGAAATTTCATGTCCCATGTGACCAGCAAAAATAGTAGCCTCCTGGGTAGTCATTTGTCCATTGTAATTCCTCGTTGTCAATTTAATAGGAACAGTGACGACTCCCGAAGAAACGTATTTCATGTTGATCCTCGGCCACTCCCAATCTCTGCCCTTATCTCCTCTCCACACACCTTTACCATCAAAAACTGCAAACGCTGCCAACCACCCGTCAAGAACGTCTTCAGTTTTTGAACCTCCGCAAACCGAGTTCTTCTGAATCTTCACAATATTCCCCCAAAACTCTCCATCAACATCTCTGCGCTTTGCATCAATAAATTTGTTAATAATTGGAGTAAGAAGGTCTGCCCACTTGGATGGAATATTTCCAAATCTTTGGAGATACTTAAGCCTTTCAGCAATTTGCAACCAGTCGTCTTCAGTTCCCAGGAGTGTAATTCGTGGAATTCCACACAGAATCGTTAACTCGTAGTTGAAGTAGTGCTGCATGGTACTCATGAAGGTTAACCCGGATACGAGCCTTGTTCGTGGGGATGTTGTTGTAAAGTTGTTTTCCATAAAGCGGGAAAGAGAAGGATTTGAGGCTTCTTTTAATTGGGATGCGATTGAGTTGTACGCCAGTTCCCATTCTCTATCGGTGAGCTGCCTTCCTCCTCCATTGGAACCAGCGAAGGAATCCAATCGAAATGACAACGTCTTCTTTCCCTCATGAAACACAAAGCGATTTCGCAGCTGCTCAGGATTTGCGTTGACGTAACGGGAGAACTGGACAAGGATTGCAGTCCAGATGTCATCTGGAGTTAAGACAAGGCTGTGGTGGTCTTTGTAGGCTGTGAGAACCGTGTGGATTAGTCCTGGAGATGGTTCAATGCTGCAAGAATAAGGATACAATTGAATCAACTGCCAATGACAATATTAATTGTTAAGAAAAGCCTGATAATGTTAAATAAATTTACCTGTTCTCAGAGTGTGTGGATCCCAAGAAGAGAGAATGATTTGAAGGGTTGAATTCCGGAGAAAGTTGCGCAACATGAGTGAGTCGTCCTCTTTCCGTCCAGTCAGTCAAATTTACAGTATTTTCTGTTTTATTAGAAGCAACAAAAGTCACTGCCGTCTCGGTGATTTCTGTAATGTGTCCCAAGGGTAGTGACTCCTGGAATTCATCAGAATAGAAGTCCTCTTCACTCCTGAATAAATTTGTGTTAAAACATCTTTTAGAATAATCTAAAACCAAATGCTCTAAACCACAAACAATTAAATTGTAAGGAATCTCACGTAAACGGTGGGTTGTAAGGTTCAGGTGACGTTGTTGGTGACATTGTGAACTCAAACTGCCTTTGCGTGGCTCGCTCTTGTCTTCCTTGTTGTTGCCAGGGTTCTGAATGCTGCCATTGTTGCAATGTTGCGTCGTGCAGGTCCCTCCTACATTGTCGTAGTTGTTGTACATGCCAATCCAGAACATGGCTGTTTCTTGGGGGATTGCTCCGGGGATCCATTCTCCCCAAGGCGATTCCAGCAGATGCTGTTAGTAGTATTGCTGAATACAGCATAATGGCCTAATCTGAGGGTTGTAGAGACTGGTCCAATTAATTCCTGGGCATTTGAGTGGTTGCTGGAGTGTGTTGCTTGTGCTGTGGGAGAATGAGGACTGATGACCAATCTCTTTACTTCTTCTCTTTATAAAGCAAGTCTCGAGTCCAGTCTTTACTATTGCAATCCAGTTGAATCTCATTCATTGCCCAACTGTAATAAGAGTCGTCAAGAATTACTTGGAAAGAATCCGAACTCTGGACAGCACTATGGAATTAATTCATTCAGCTTTGAAATTAAAACTTATTTACTTCTTAGCACATTAATTCATCCTCATTTCTCCTTATCTTTAATCTTGCTATGAATGAAACGATTGTCCTTAAAGACGTGTTCATCCTCGCTAGTTTCTGCCCTTAATAATTCTCCGCAAAGATTTACTTGGAAAGTCCCATTTCTAAGAATGTGTACATGCCCTCCTGGAATGTGTCTTTTTGGAATAATTTTATTTGCGACTTTTCTTTACTTAGAGTTCAAAGTTTATTTGATGTTTACCCACAACCGAAAACAAGCCTGAATTTGTCATAGATTTCTCGAAAAATCTTCTAATTGCAATCGTTAATTACCTATCAACACGTCAGTATAAGGGAGCATCTTGTTGAGCAATAGTTCCATAGAGATTCAATATTTTTAGGAAACGTTCCTGCTGTCTGTGGTTTTGAGAATATTCTATGAATTGAATTGGCCTTTATGACGCATGGCAGCTTAATACAAAAGGCAGCAGTAACTTCAACACCACTGCCTACCTCAATGCGATTTTAAGTGATATTTGTAAAATAATCCAGATTTTATTTTATTGGCATGTGCAACTCTACTTTATCGATTATTTTTGTTCGAATTATTTTTGTCTGCGAGAGTGTTACTGTTTCCGAAACCAATACCTGGCTTTCATTAGATTTTAACAGATATTTCATTCATATTTGTGTGCAGGTTGATAATTAATATTTACGCAATCTCAGTTTTTTGGATTAACCTGACTCATTAAAAACTTAATTTAATTAATCGATTGAAATATTACTCGCATATAACATATGCATCAAATAAATTTGGTTTGTTGAGAAGATTTCCATACGTAAAATTAAAATGAGAAAGAAGTAATGAATTGTAATTATATATTTATAAATCAATAGTAAATTGTTCACTTGGACTCCAGTTTCAAACAAAATGATTGTGCAAGCAAGAAATAAAGTAGTCGTTTTTCTACGAAAACCAGCTCTGTGGAGATCCAACCTACAGAGAAATGACGTTTATTAATTAGTCTCAATTCAGATAAACTTTATTAATTAGCCCTTCCTTGTCTCAAATAATTTTTTGATTTCTGAGAACACAGCTACTAACGGATAAATCAATTATTACTATCATTTCAAAGCTACGATTTAATCTTCAGTCCAAATCCCAGTTGCAATTTTCGTCGAAATTAAACATTTGCTCGATATGAATAAAAGTAGATTTATCTCTTTGATTCATGAATCAATTCACCGCGACCTTTAACCTTAACTCCCATCACTCACTCCAACTGCCTGCCTTTAAAAGAGCAAATCAAGTTTATGAGTGCTATCAGACGACAAACTGCTCCAGAGAGTTAAGCACTGTTAAAGTATTGTTAAATTGGAGCTTTCTCATTTCCCCTCATTTCCCAGTAACACAATGGACGCATCCAACGACATGTCACCGTATGGTGGCAGTGGCGGGGATTCTGGTGGTTCGTGGGTATTTAAAATCGCAGGAGGAACCTCAGTTGCCATAGAGCGTGTTCCATTCCAAGGATACATCACCAACGCTCACAACAATGAAATCGTCTGTGGAGCAACAATCATATCGTCCCTCGTAATTCTCACTGCAGCTCATTGTTTCGTGAACACGGCTGCCTCGTCCTTAACTTTTGTGGCTGGGGATAAACGTCGGTCAACAATCGAAGGAACAGAGCAGAAAATCAACATTTCCCAAATTTACATGTACGAGGGGTTCGACACAGGATTAACTTCACCTGAGCACGACATCGGATTTGCCGTTCTCTCATCACGCCTCACTCTCAACGATTACGTCAAAGTCGCTGGAGTTGCCAGTGCTCCCACGACATACATTGGGACGGGAACTATTTCAGGTTATGGGAAATCACACGACAATGAGAATATTTACCACGACGAGGTGCAAGCTGCAGCTGTTCCGTTGGTCAGCAAGACTGAGTGCAACAGACATTGGAATCCTCGTTTAAACATCACCAACAATTACATCTGTGCGTATAAAAGAGGAGTTGAAGCGTGCTCAGGTAAATCAATTATTTAATTATTTGTTTTCTTGGTTTTTATTTTCCAACTGCTCAATTTTTACTTTAAAAATTCATAAAATAAATAAAAAATCAAACAAAGTTTAATTTTTCTGATTTTTACAGGGGACTCTGGAGGAGGTCTCTCAGGCTACGTAAACCGAGAACTGATGGTTGTTGGTGTGATTGCTGCGGGACAAAGGTGTGAAAATAACAATGCTAAGCCAGGCCTTTTCATTAACGTCTCACAGTATGGATCCTGGCTTCGTAATAAAATAGCAAGGTAACTTTCCTTTTACATATTGCATACCTTAACTTTGAAACACTTAAGATTGATACAGCTGTTTTATACTTTACCTTCAGTGTGGCCAACTGTCCATCAGACAGAATTCAGTGCAGCCCGTATTCAACCAAGTGCATACCGAAAACATGGATTTGCGATGGTGACAATGACTGTGGAAACAATGAAGATGAGGCAAAGTGCAAGCTGCATAGAAAACGAAGTCAATGCAGCCGAGACCAGATGTGGTGCCAAAGCTCATCCAAATGCATCAAGAACACGTGGATTTGCGATGGAGACAATGATTGTGGGAATAATGACGACGAGGCGAACTGCAAGCTGTTTGGAAGGCAAGCCCAGTGCAGTCAACATCAATTCTGGTGCACAACCTCCTCCAAGTGTATAACAATCGACTGGGTCTGTGATGGGGACAATGACTGCGGGAACAATGAAGATGAGAAATTCTGCACATTTCACTGAGCCTAACCTGCTCAGATTGAAAGGGTTTTGCAAATAAAATCAAACTCTATTTGTTCTCATAGTACAATTTTAGCTGTTTTGTATTTCTCAAGTTATAATTGCAGCAAATACTACGTATCACATTACCTGTGAATTTAAAATTGATCTCTAAAGATTGCAATAGTTAATTTTGAATTGAATAAAAAGACAATTCGAAATTAAATAAAACAATAGAAATGCAGGATTATTAGCGAAAACGGGTCAAAAGAGCTTCACTTATTATTTGAGAAGTAGATTAAAATCACTAGCTAGCGGAGTATTAGTGGAATAAGAGTGAAAATTCCCCAGCTGGGTCTCTAGCGAAGTCTATCTTTATGCTTATTGGCGTCGTGGGTCATTTTTTTAAATGACGACTTTTTAATCGTTACAAATAAAATTCGAGTGAAGTATGAATTAAATACTGATTAGTTTGTTTGGTACAGTTGAAACTGTAATAAAGTTTGGATTTAAAAAATACTATGAACATCTGATCACATACGTCTCTGCATTCTGATTGAAATTTTTCTGCAAGTAATATTATAAAACTTATAATACTTCCTTTGAACAAAGTCCAGATTTCCATACAAATGAAAGCGGCATTGGTGTCAGACGTTAAATAAGAATCACTGCGAATGATATTTGCATTGAGAATGCAGGTAGAAGACTTTAAGGACAAGATTCATTTACGAATACATTACAGACTGATTTTCTTGGTGTCAGTTGAAATTAGAACAGTAAAGCGTGCTAAAAATCATGAATGCAGCATTCAAAATCAAAATTAATAAGACGAAGTACATAACGACAGAAGTCTCTTATGAAGTTGCACACTGTGCTAAATCGGGTAAAGTGCACCGAAGTCCCTGAGTGTCGAAGAGGAGTGGAGGGTCACACCAGAAGACAAAAAGGTCACGATTAAAGCAGATGATAAACAATCTGCACTCGTGAGGATGCGGGTAAGTTCCGTCCACCTTATTCTCACAACTCAGTTCGCAATCCACGAGTGAAGGAAGATTGCAATTGCCGGTGATGGGATCAAACAGAAGAGGTGGAGGACACGAGTGGACACTTTCAAGAGTTCCATTTCTGCATGCGATGTATTTCGAGCAATCGGTAGGATGAGGATGAGTACCTGTTATAAAAAATAAAAAAATAAAGCATGTGTATTTTATAAAGCTTTAATAAATAGTTACCATCAATACGGTCCACGCAAGAGAATAACTCAGGATGAAGGGTAGTCGATGTGAGTTCTTCTTCAGTAGTTGTTATCGCAGGTGTTGTGGTGGTTGGAATTAAGGAAGTCATATCAATGTAATAAATCCCATCCATGTACAATTCACGACCAGCACTTGTGAGGAAACCACCAAACATGTAAATCCTGTTTAATTTCTCCACCCAAACTACTTCGGGAGCATTTTCAAAGAAGAGACCAGCAACGCTGGGATAATCGTCAACTTGCAAGTAATCCCAGGAAAGACTTAAAGGGTCAAGTTGGATGATTCCATTTACTGTTGCCATTGAACCGAAAATATAAACGTTGTTTCCAACACTCGTTGCTGTCATGCCGTCTTGAAAACGAGGAAGTGAGTCTACGGTCACTTGCTTCATTTCCAATGTGTCCACGTTTATCTCAAGATAAGAAGCGCTTAAGCCATCGCCAAACATCAGTACGGTATTATTTGATATCTGTTTATGCAACACAGTATTTATAAAACAAATAAATTTGACATAAATGAGTGTAATGTTCCTTTAAATATTTCCAATTTAGAAGTTATATTTTAATTTATTTTAAAATGGTAATTATTTTTCTTACCTTGACGGTAGTTGCATGACTGGATGAAAAATATTCTGGAGGAAACCGTCCTACAATTTCACTTTCCACAATATCAGAGTCAATGTTAAATTCCCAAATGTCTCTTCGCAAACGAGCTCCAAACATTAAAACCCTTCCTGCAGAGTTCTTGCTTGATGCAGCATCAGATGGCCCAACACTAAAATTTCCAATGCTTTGGATCGTATTGATAGCGATGTCAAACTTATAAATTTCGTAAGGCGAATTAGCGCCGTCGAAGAAGACAAGATTCCCGTCAGAATCAGCCTGAAGTGGATTGGAAGTCCAACTTGATTTTGGTAGAGTGCCAATTCTTTCAATTTTTTCGGTGGAAATGTCGAAGCGCAGGATAGAGTCAATGGTGGTCATGCGATGACCATTCCGACCTCCCACAAGATAAATGAAATCTGATTCTCCGTCGTAGTACGGTGCCATGTTGCACATTGGAGCAGGAAGTGAAGTAATTAAACGACGAGCTACCAGGTTGTCTCCACAAGTGGAAGAAACGACGAGTATAAACACAAGTATCCTGAGGGAGAGATCTCCCATTTTAATGCTAACTTTAATTTTTAATTAGGAATAAATAATTTATCGGTCGTGAAGAGGCAGCAGCTCTTTTGAAATAAAATACAAATCATCGGCTCGTCGACTCACTGAGCTCTTACTGATAATTTCCCATTCGTATTATAGATAAGATATGGTGAGACCCGAAAAACAAATTACATAACTGCATTCTTGTCAATGTTGTACATTAAAATAACTGATGTGGTTATGAATCAATCACATGAGATTTGGTACGTGGTTGACCCCGACCAGAGGTCCGATTAATAACATTCTACGTAACCAGAAAATTATTTCTCAGGTGAGCTCATTGTGGAGAGAAAGAACTTAAAACGAGCTCTCCAGTGCCTAAGTGACTCTAAGTAGGACAAATCACCTTAAATCTAGGTTCTGTGCTCAATAATTCCTGAACTTTTAATTGTGATCAAGGTCTCTTTCTGGTCAAAATGCAAAACCGTACAATATTTGTGTAAATTCATTCATGACAGGATTAATGAGTTAACTTTATTGTTGGGAGACCAAGTGTCTTATTTGAAGTGAATTAAAGTTAAGTGTGTGACAGTACATCTTTTCCTAAATAACAATTTTTTCGGTCGGAGTTTAGGACAGGAATAAAAAATACTCCAATCAATAGTCTTGCACGTGGTAACCAAAATATTAAAAGATTTGGCAGGCAGCAGAGGAAACAAAAGGCATTCGACGATAACATGACTCAGGATATGATTGAATATTGGTGGTTTTAATTAAGCATTACATATTCTCATTTCCAAATCCAAAAAAAATCAGTAATCATTTGAATAGAATTTATTTTCGGTGATCTGAACATGCAAGTATTTCCTTGTTTGACAACTGTGAACCTCAAGGATCAACTCGGATTTTCCTTGAGCTCTATTAATATATTCTTACACGCATCCTTACGATTTCAAGTCAAAATTTATGTGTACCTTTGATCGCAGATTACATTCTGGATATTTCCTTTCTCACAAAAAAGTAGTCGCAGGGGAATTTCTCAAAGTTTGCTGCAGTAGGTTTTAGTCCTTTTGGTGTTCATCGGATCCAAGTCTAAGCAATAAAGTAAAAATTACACCTAATCTCCATTGTTCTAGACATTCCTGTTCTCACAAAGCAAAGTCATTAAATTCCAATTAAATTTAAATAATAATCTGAATAAATAGCCAAGAAAACAAAAAACCTACACCAAGCAGTTTCTCGAAGCCCATATAATTGGGAGGCACGCACATGTCTTTCCAAAATTATGTATTTAAATTGGTCCTTTGAAAGACTAATACCGAATGTCAAAAAGTTTGTTGAATTCAGTCAGTTTTTAACTACCCTATCTATTTAGTATAGAAGGTTGTGTCTCACCACGAATGATTTCAAATCTCATCCAAATCAAAACGTTATTGAACTATTTAAAATTCAGAACGAGACGTCTCTTTTTGCAAACTCAAGTATATCGCATTGTGAGTCACAACCCTTGAGCATATTAAAATTCGGAAAGACCAGTTTGAGCAATTTAGGAAACATCCAGACGGATGGAAATAAAGACAGATACTCACATTACGTGCTCCTTTGAGCCAGAATACCTGGGCAAAAAAATTATTATGTATGCTCCACAGCATTGTCGCTCTTGAGGCTACAAAGCTATTAAATACATTCTCCTTGTTATCTTAATGGCACAATTGTTTATTTATGTAAGTTCTCCTTGTTGATAGAACTTAAACAGTGTGGCCACTTACGTTGCGTTAGACTTCTCAAGTCGAACTTAACAAAGCTGAAAATGGAATCATATAAAGGAATAACTTTTTTCATTTTCCTGGCACCCGTTTTTCTCTCTGCAGTTTCTACAGAAGAACGTAATCTCACACAAAATAACTAAATCTGGTCCAATCACTTTTCCCTGAATAAATCTTTGCTTCCAGGATGCGTCTGGACCTACTGTGTCTTTCCTGGAAGTGATGGGCAGAGTTTGTGTGACGCATATGGAAAGGGTTACAGATTTACGGGGGCCGTTTCCAATCATGGATGCGGAAAGACGAAAGAGAGTAAACATTGTTGCACTCCTTCATTCAAAGCTAGTGTCGATTCTCTTGACTAAGCACTCCAAGCACTTATTCTATTTCATTGGAAATAATTTCAATTCAATATTGTTAAATTTCTCCTCGTTCCCAAGTGTTTTATGCAATAAATCGTTTAATTTTCTTTCTTATTGAATAATATTTAAAAACAAATAACTCTCCACATGAACGAACTTTCCAAACGAGATTAAGGTGAGGCTTAATCATGCTCTTTACAACTTTTAATTTACACTTTATAAAATGATGAATAGCTGAAAGCGTTCCTACCACTTGTAAACAATATTTTGGGGCATGTGCTCATAATATTCAGGTGTGCAATTACAGTGTACTGCCTCCAAAATCTATATTTTTACTGCGTCTATTTTATCTTGTGTGTATCTTGCAGCTTGGTATCATTTCCAAAAACCAGAGTGAGATATTTGGGCAGTTTGATATGAATACACATCTAACCATTGCTAGTCGTCGGTAGTTGACGAAGGAATCCAAATGCCATCCCTGCAATGACCAAACTTTTACCGTCTCAATCAGCAAGACAATCTTATGTTTGGTTAACTATCGGAACTGAGTAACACCTGTTATAATTTCTGCAGTCCTGCATTTATGCTGCATGGATGACTTAATATTTAGTGAAGGTGTTGGCAAAAACGATTGCGAATTGTGGGCAGAAAAGAAACACTGTGGCTCCCAGAAATCATAAGCTCGTGTTGATTGTTTTGAGCAAGCAGTTCAAGAAATTATTTCCCATCATGCTATAAAAAGTACGAAACAAGTTTTACTTATACTTACAAATATAATACGAGTGCCCATGCGTAAATTAAATATTTTTCAAAGTCAGCCGTATTCTTTAATATTAGTATTCATGTTTGGCTTTATGTAATGAGGCCATATGTGCCATCCAATGTTGAAGTCAATGTTGTAATTACAATTATTTTAAATTAAAGCCTCTTGACTTATGTGATAATCCCATACCTTTGGATTATCATCCTGGGATTGGATATTAAAAGGTTGCACTCAAAATGATTGGGTATTCTAAAAATAATCTTACTCTATTTATCTGGTTTCCATTACGGATATTCACTAGTCGGTATATTCGTCACTAGTGGATGGTGGAAACAAAAGCGAAGTTGAATATGTACACATAGTTTACAGTAATTACAATATAATTATTTACTGCAAGTGTAAGTACTGTTTTTAAACGCAGATCACGTTCTAGAAAATTTCCCTTCACACAAAACGAAGTCGTTAAATTCCAATAAAGTTTAAGTGCTGACCTATTTAACAACCACGAAAACTAAAAGACCCATTTGATAATGCACTTTCCACATCACTTTTACGCTTGTGGGTACAAAGTAATTAGTGACAAATGCATTAGTATCTTAATGGTGGGAGAGTTTTTGTATAAAAGTTGCCCTCATCGAAGCAGAAGCAGCAGCAGCTACAAAAGTACAGCAAATTAAATTGTTTTGGAATTCTCGAAGGGAACTGAACAGAGCTGAAAATGGGATCAGACAAAGTACTTCTTTTTTTGTTTCTCCTGGCTACCGTCTCTGTGACTGTAATTTCATCACAACAAAGTAATCTCACAAACTATATCAATATCATTTTAGGTGCTCTGAGGAAAAATTCCTTGGATTGATTTTAACGGCATAAATCTTTTTTAAAGCATGTGTGTGGACCTACTGCGCACGAACAAGAACCAATGGACAGAGTTTGTGTGATGGGTATGGAAAGGGCTACAGATTTACTGGGGTCACTTCCAATGACGGTTGCGGAATGTCAACGGAGAGGAAACAGTGTTGCAATCCTTAATTGTAAGCTGTGACAGAACACTCCAAACAATAATTTCATTCCAGCGGAACTAACAAGAATTCAAAAGTGTTGAATTTTACCCGTTTCCCAAGCATCCTTTGTAATCAATATTTAAATTTCGGTTCTAAATTGGTAGTGTGTAAACACAAACTAATTGATTTTTACATGCATCTCTGTAGGTCAATTACAACTCATTACAATGGTCCTAAGGTGTTCTTTGATTGCTGTGGAACTGGATCCGGAAGAAATATTTTTTTTCGTCTAAACAATGAATGAAGATTTATTGCACTCGTTGCAAATGTGCTTTAATAAACAGCAGGGCAGACTATCAATTGACATCCTTTAGTGTTGCTCACTTGTGTTTCTCAGACTTTAATCGATGTTCGATTCCAGTCAAGTACATGTGTACTATTTTATAATTAAATTGGTTTCAAGTGCATTGAAAGTTAATACGGAAAAGGCTCGTGGGACATCACAAACCACCTGCTATCATTTATCATATTACATCATCGTTCGTTTTTTACCTCATATTTATGTAACTTTACTGATTGTAATATGAGTATGTGATCTTTGGAATTACTATGACGTTGCTGATCCCTGCCATTACAAGCACGTACCTTTATATTGAAGGCTAAGTCCCACGGATTATTCTTAATCTTATCCAAATTGAAACGTAAATTAACTATCACAAATATCGAAGAGGGATTTGTTCTGTTCTAGCCTTAAGTAATAAGACGGTAATTATAATTTGAGAAGAGTGCTGGAATATTGTGTATAGTAGTTTTGAGTATATTCAAATAGAGTTGTAAGCAAATACGTACTTGCAAATCATGTAATAGCAAATAACTACAATTGATGTTATCGACTAATTGCAAAATGTATTCGTATAAATCTTATGTAACCTTTTTTGCAGTGCAATATTGACAAACAAATCAAAACTCTGTTCTTAAATCAACTGATAATAGAATTGTTTGAGTTTATTTTCACGCATGGGAACTGTGCAAAGTACAGTACACAACAGAATATGATTTTATCAATTGTAACATGGTTCTTAATAATGTTCACACTGTACTAAATCAGCTGGTACGCAATATCCTTCGTTTGGGTCAAAGAAATATCCAGGAAGACACCAAGCCACCATACCATATTCCAGATAGCAAATAAGGTAAAGACTGCAGTCGTAAGGATGAGGGTATGTTCCATCCGCCTTATTCACACAGCTCAGGTCGCAGTTCACGAGTGAAGGGAGGTTGCAGTTTTCTATTGTTGGGTCATACAGAAGAGGCGGTGGACAAGTGTGAACACATTCAAAGGTTCCATTTCTGCACGAGAGATATTTTGAGCAATCCTCAGGGTGTGGATAAATGCCTACAACCATCGAGATAAATTGAGTTTGATAAATCATACAAATATATAATCTAGTTAATATTCTATCGCACCATCAGCTCGGTCGATGCAAGAGAAGATGTAAGGATGAAGTGTAGTTGTTGTGGGTTCCTCTGTAGTTATTGTAGTCGTCGTAGTGGGAGTGGTGGTGGGGGTAGTTGGTGGGCTAGGTGGGGGGCTGATCTGGTCTAAGTCAATTGAATAAATATCGTCAGTATATTTGGAAGTACTGTCCAAAGTCAGCGAACCACCAAACATATAAATCCTGTTTAACTTCTCCACCCAAATAACTTCAGTGTAACGTCGAATGTAGTTCTCTGGAGTGGGTGGATCAACTTCAACTTCAAGGAAATCCCAAGAGTGTGTGATGGGGTCCAGTCTAATAACTCCGTTTGTTGCCTTTCCATCAGGTGCAAAACTTCCACCAAAGAGATACACGTACTTGTTGTCATATGTCACTGTCATTCCAGACTCAAACTCTGGAAATGAGTCCGCAGCCACGGAATCAGTTTCCAACGTCTCCAGGTCCAACTCCACGTAAGGAACGGCGGCTTGCGTACCAAACACTAAAGCAGTGTTATTTCCAATCTAAACACAAAAAACCCAAACGTTAATCTATTTGTCAGGCTGCGATTCATCGATGGTGGCACGCTGTAGTGAAATTAAATTCACAATTCAAGAATAAATATATAGCCGAGATTTTACCTTCACAGCGAAAGTTCCCAGAAACTCTACACCAACCTGTCCAACAACTTAACTTTGGACATTTTCAGAGTCAAAATTATATTCGTACACGTCAGTTTTGAATCCTCCACCAAGGACTAAAACATTTCCAGCAGAGTTCTTGATAGTTGCAGCTGCATATGGAATTACAGAACCGATATCCCCAATGGTTTTGACCGTACTATTAACAATATTAAACTTGTGTATTTGGAAAGGTGGATAACTGGTGCTGAAGTAAACAAGATTTCCGAGAGAGTCAGTGGCGTGTGGAGTAAATACACTGCCTTGGCCAAGTGGCAGACTTCCAATTCGCTCAATTTCTTCAGTGGAAATATCAAACTGCAGTATGGATTCAAGGTAATTATAACCGTCGTCGATACCACTCACAAGATAAATAAAATCTGACTCTCCGTTGTAGTACACCGCCATACCCGCCGTTGGTGTAGGTAGCGTGGCATTTAATCGTCGTGCTTTAATTTTGTCTCCTAATGTGGAGGAAACGAAGAGCAAAAGCCAAAACTGAATAAGAAAGAAAAATTGATTCATGATGGTATTTGGAGTTGTACAGTTTAAAATTCTTAATTGTACTGGTTTCGGTTGCAAGTCAAGATTAAGCACTCTGTTCTGCACGGAGAGAATTCGTTCTCATATTTAACTTATCATCCATCCTGATAAGATTTGAAAGGACAGACACGTAATAACTCGATATCGAACATGATCGGCAGTTAAATATAATTGATGTCCTTTATCAACTCCAAAGAGACCAGGCATGGTAACCACGACATCAGGCATCAACCATTATGCAAATAAAATAACAATTAATGTTATTCTAATTTCTGTTGCAGTGTACTTTAATCCTTTGCATAACTCACAGCATGGGATTGGCAATTATTCACGGGCTCAACTGGAATTCCTATCAATTACTTTTGTATAGCTCCATGCGTACGAACTGCAACAGACCAAATCTGAAGCTTACATAATAAACTTGTATTGCCACACCTTTCCCAACACACTCTGCTTTTTAAGTTTAGTAGACTCGAAAGGTGTTAGCTAAACTTCAATATCTTACGTTGACGAAATCTGCATTGCATGAAACATTTTAAAAGGATTGTCAGCAGTGTGTAAAGAATTTCAGTATTACACTATTACCTTGGTTTGTTAATAATGTTATTTCTTGCGTAAAAAAGATCCCAAGGAGGCAAATAAAATAGTAGAGCAACCTACAGTATTTTCTATTTCTTAAGTCGAGCTGAACAAAGCTGAAAATGGAATCATACAAAAGACCCATGTTCTATTCTTCAAAATTTGAAGTCAATCGGTCAGCTGTGTGACCGGTGGAGGTAAAAAAAGGTTTGACGGGAATGCATCTTGCGAATCTTTCCACTCTTCCGCTTCCAGTTGGTCGATTTTATTACTACTGTGGTAGTTCTGTCGAATAAGAAACATTTGGCTGCCAATAGCGACTATTTGTGTGGAAATGTTCTAAGACGACTATTAGATTTTGCCGAAAGGTGTTTCAAATTGTCTGGGCTATAGCAACTGCTTGGCATGAAGTTTTTCTGTATCCCAAGTATCTTGTAATAAATGGATTTATTTATTTTCTAATGTAATATCTAAAGGTATTCATTGATACTTAAATCCAGCTGTTGATCAATAGTCCGTAGTAAGATTGAGTCCCATGGAGGAATTCAAATCCCATCCAAATCAAAACGTTAATGAACTACATAAATTCATTCAGATACGTTTCCTCCTGCAAACTCCAGTAATACAGCGAAAATTTGAATTTTAAACAAAGTCGGGAGACAAAATTGTGATCATTTTTGACTTTTTGACTTTACATACACTTTTTGACTTTTAATTGAAATATTTTACTGGTATCTTTTTAAGGCTCTATTGTCCATAACTGGTTGGTAACCGTTGGCAGGGGAGGTCAACTAAATACTTGGTTAGTTTTGCTACTCCCCTCGGTTAGTTAAGTTGTGTAAGTGGATGGTACCAAAATGAAGTGATAGGCACTGGCTTTATTGTCATTTTAAAATATCTGTATTTTATCATAGGCTAA
>JAQGAD010000632.1:0-32232 GCA_034696625.1 Isotomurus palustris | reverse complement strand
GCAAATTCAATTATGCAGTAAATATAGAAGACATTTTGAAAATGGCCTTAATAAGAATTAGCCATTTATCATTTTCAAACAACCAACAGTACTAAGTTTTACTTAATCTGATACGATACATTAATACGTTAAAAAACTCAATTCATCCATCAAACGGAGCAGTAAGACCTCCACATGCTATATGAACATGCAGAACCGACTGCACTCAGGAATTAGCAAGGACGCAAAAATTGATTTTAAATAATAAGAATATCGTCATCTATAATCTGTAACTTGCTGTACGCGTAAACAAATCATTGGCAATCAATAATCTCGAATGCTGAAACGGATTTAGTTTAGGAAATATTCATGAAATTTAAAGCCAGTTACTGAGATGGAATCCCATCCCAGGTTCCATAGCCGTCTAGTCTCTACAACTTTATGCAAGAAGTGATGGTAAATAACGTGAAATTCTATAATCCACGGAGTTTTGAGTTTAGTTGGATTGATGATAGGCAGGAGAGGAGACGGAGAGAGAGAGAGAGAGAGAGAGAGAGAGAGAGAGTGTCTAAGTTTGGTTAGAGTGTGTATAGTTTAGTCGGTGTGGGTGAAAAGGGAAGAGAGATGAAATGGAAATCAACCAACCTTTACGATTCAGTTAGGCCAAATCTAATAAACACATCCAATTTATATTACCAACAGCCTCTCACGTACTAACAAAATCATCCCTGCTGACTTGTGCCCTTTTCACTCTACTTCCTTCCTTGCCATCATCATCATCATCATCATCGTTTGAGCAGTGGTAAAGTTACATAGTACATCGAGAGAAACTTACAAACTCCATTCTTCATTTTGTGTGCTTCGCTAACACTCTCAAAACTTAGAGTCCAACCTACTCAAATGATGGTGTAATGGTAACACTCCCTGCACGAACAGCAACAGCCGGGAACCACACTGGAGAAAGTACACAGGGCTTCAGACTTCCCTGCCTGCCTTCGATCTTCCAATCTTCCTTCTCTCTAAACTCTCTACACGCAGCTCTCAGCATGTCTCATCATCCCACACATACAGACATACACCTCCGGATAACACTGTTCTTTTGAAACAAGTATTTTGAAACTCTCCCCGAGAATATTCTCTCTGCTCCTTCCTCTCACTCTGTGAAAGACTCGAGTCACATTATTTCATAATGGAATGTGTTCTTCCTCCAAATATGACGAAATTGTACCCTAGGCTGAGTCTCCTCGAAGCGAAGTGGAAATTTAAGTATAATGTAGGAGACTTGAGGAGTTGAACAGGAGAGGAAAATGTGGGAAAGGCTTCTTCTTCTCCTTTTCCTTCGTCCTGTCGAACGAAGAGTTGGGAAAGAAAAATCCAAATCCCTATTTCGAATAAAAATTTGAACTCAATTGGATTTCAATCTAATTTCCAGAGACTCCTCGTCCCCATAATCGGGCCCTTTTTCACCCGTCATATATTTATACTCTAGAATGTTCCGAGTCTGTATTTACTTTGTGCCTGCCTTGTATCTCTCTCTCTCTCTTTGAATCTTTACTCCTCCGGAGATAGATTTATAACGACTGTGCCATGGAAAAAGAAGAGCAAATAAAACGAACATTGCTACCAGATAGATAGGTTTATAATGTGATGACATTGCGTATCAAATATTTTCTGTAACAGAGTGTTGAAGAAATACCATTGTATCAAACTGACAGAGTAAATCTATTTCAACATTACAACACATAACACACTGAGAGGCATGTAGACTTTGTGAAAAAGGGATGATTTCGATGATGGTAGGGTTGCTTAAGGCTTATCGGTTGTATATTATATATGGGGAATACACAGAAAGGAAAAAGATCTTTTCAAGATTTCACGACTGTGTATAATGCTCCTTGCTGCTTCCTCAACAGGGAACTTTATTGGTTCAAAATTGTGTGTGCACTGTGTATAATGTTATTACATGAAGGATGGGATGGGGCTGTCAAAATTGGAATGATATATATTGACGATTAGTATCCTTTTCTATCAATTTTTAGATCCGCACAATAAGCGTTATCGTCAACTGTATAACACACACACACACACTGCCAACTGCGTGCTGAGGGAACATCTAAAAGCAAATTTTAAGGGAAATAAATTGCGTCAAAATTCGTCCAAGTGGATGAATGAGATTTCTCTCTGCTTTCACCAGCTACATACGAGAGATGAGCCAACAACCATCAAAAGTAGGAGAGAATAGTAAAAAATAAAAAGTAAAGGAGGACATTTTACACAATCGTCACTCACTACTTGACATTTAATTTTTTAGTTTTTGTTCGTTGGTTGATGGGATTTTCATCCTACAAAACGATAAAAAACAAGGCTGAAAGCATACTTAATGGGATGATTGTGCAATAGATGAACAAAGTAATGTCACCTATCTAAAAATTAATTTTGAATGTGCTCGCTAATGAAAAAAACAACGTTGGTTGAGTCATTACTGGTTAATGCCACTCTCAGATGCAAGGGAAATCAATAATGCCTGTGATAGAACGGGCACATGAAGAAGGTAATTACTGTGATGGAAGGAAAATAGTTTCGTACTACTGCAGCAGTGGTGGAGAGCCCCAGGTTTACGATACTCAAAAGGATCTCTCGTAAAATTGAAGAATAAGAAGTGCACCTTAAATGTGGCAGAGTAAAAAGCATAGATAACACACACACAGAGTTAAATGAGTTTGGTGAGCAAGTAACAAGGGTGTATTAAGTATTTAATAGCTTGGTGTATTTTCACGAGCAGAGGGAATTGAAAGTTAATCGAGCACACAAGTTGATGCGACACAAAGATGTCTTTGTAGTGCGACATCGGAGGTGTTACGACGAGGCGAGTTAAATGTTAGCGAGTGCCATGCTATGTGGTGTGGTTTTCGGATCGATTGTGACGGAGAAAGTGGCACTCTCAGCACAACTGTTTACCTCCGAATTAATCCTAATAGCTTAATTCAACTCCCACACAGTGGTTGTTATCGTAAGTCCACCAAGGCAGTTTTTCCCATTCAGTGAGCAACTCATTTCCCTGACTAATTTTAATGTTCAACCTAAACTGTATTCAATGAAGGAAGGCAGGTGCTTAGTGCATATTTGGATGGAGTGTATAACTAACTCAGGTCTACACACACGTACAGATAGTTTCTAACTTTTCTCGTTACTCCAAGCAGCAAAACCCACATTCATTTTCACGTACGAAACTCTGAGTTGTATAAACTGAGCCTGACATTGTTATGTGTGTGTGTGTGTGTATTGTACACACGTATTGTAAGAACTAATTGAAACTCTGCTCTTGTAGGAGGAAGTTTGAGACACATCACGTCTTTTAGGGCAAAAGATGAACGAATGTAGGATAAAAAGTGATTTATATGTGGGCAAAAAGAAAAAGCAGCTCGAGTCATTTAAAGCAACTCGTATTTTATAACAAATTACAGTGGCTAATCCTTATTTGAGATTCATCACATCAATAATAAGACGAGAAAAGATTTGTTCACTCCAATTCTGCATAAAGTATTCCATTTACGTCGACACAAATCCCATCGATCTGTCCATTTGAATGTAAACTCGAGTGAGTACAGCTCAAATAAATCCTTCCTCGATAACATAACTACTAAACTACATTCAACATTGGGAAAGTAGAGAGAGGCTGAGAGAGCAACTATTATTTTGCCTCGAGCTTCCAACAACTCACACTGCATTACGGAAAAGCTCATCGAAACCTCATAGGATGAAGTCTAACCCACACAGCAGCACAGTAGCTTAAGTGGCAACTGCATGAACATCGCATGAACTGTGGGTACAGTTACACTGACTAATTTTATTTTACAAAGAATTACATGCAACACACAAAGCTACTAAGCAAATATGTCTTTCCTGTTCCATGAAACACTTCTTACGAGGCAAGTAAATAATTGTGTAAAGTTTACTTTAATGAAAAAACTCAGCTTTCAATTCATCAAGAAGCCTCGCTCTTGAGCCGGCACTAAAAAACTAATGATTAAAGATACTCAAAAGCAAATTATCTTTAATCAGGAAAACTTCTCATTCAGCTCATTTCAACACACATTATAAAAATTCTCTCTTAATAAGTTAATATCCAAAGAGGATCGAGTCATGAATGAAGAACATTCTCCATATTAAGGTACTTGCTTCAAAGCACAAGTTGAAGGCTTTTAATTCTCGATTTGGATTTTGTGGTTGACTCTTTGTGCCACCGATTTATAACTGCCAAGATAATCGTTCAAGAGGGGTAGAGCGAAGTGGTAGGAGCAAAGTATATAGGACCACAGAGCAGCAGTAGGAGCAGCAGCAGTTGTTATCAAAATGGATATGTGTAGGCGAAGAACAGAAGGAAAGAACTGACATTTTACTAAAGTGAGGTAAGCTTTTAGTCTAAAACGAGCTCAAGTGGCGTTTTCTCCTTAAGTAAGTACATAGGATTGCATGACATACCCTGTCTGACGAAGAGAGAACGTGATGTGATTTTCAATATTTCGAATTGATGCTTTTTCCTCAGATAACAGCTTGCTAGTTCCTTTCTCTCTCTCCTTTCAGAATCGTTCCACATATTAGCCTTGGTCTCTTGGTTAGCTCCACATACAGAAGTAAAGTAGAAGTACTCGCACACTACATAATCGTGCGACCATCAAACTCCCTAAAATATAAACTATCTCTCTCTCTCTCTCTCCAGTCCTCCAATCCTCGTTTTGGGTTGTCCGTGCTTCGTTGGGCATTTCTTACATCTACATTATTCCTGAAACTAGCCAACCGTTGTAATAATAACTACCTTGTGCATGTCGGAGTTCCTCTTTCAGCTAAAAATACACTATTCTTAAATTTTGTATGCCCCAGTTGAAGTTGAAACTAACCGAACTTTATCAAATCATGGAATCTAGTAAGTAATACTGTGTCCCCTAATTGTAAGCAAGTCCGCCTCAAACATAAAAAACAAACTATTCTGGACTCTAGATTTGTGAATGAATTGCAAATTACCTAATTCGTCTATTTTTGTGACCGATTCGCATGACCATCGGACGTATAAGTCAATTTTCCATTAAGCATTCGCTGGACGGAATGAAACGCAGGACAACTCGCCTACACTCAAAGCAAATGTAATATATTATGGCCAATTTAATTACAGACACGTAAGGATTACGTAGATACTCCAAATTGTTGTTTTTACTGACTTGCAATGTACCAAATTCACGCACATTAATTAGAGAACTGTATGTCACTGATGGAAAGGAAGATTAATTTATTTTATTTAGAACCTCCAGTGTACCTTCACTTTGACATTGTGTGCGTGTGTGTGTGTATTTTACTTCATTGTTGTTCTGGTACATGTCGAAAGTACCTGTGCAACTATTTTTTCTCATAGACTACCTGCAAGCCCACAACTGAGGCAGGAATTCTATCAATTCAAAGTTTCAAAGGAAAGACAACACGAGAGGCATACAAATAAGTCCAATTCAGATTCAATGTGTGTACCTAATATTGATGACATGGATTGGGAGGAAAATGGGAAGTCATTTGAATGACATTGCATAAAAATTTGCAAGAGAGAGAAATCAAAATCACGTTACATGCGCTATGGAAGTATTGAGTTTATGCTGTTGTAATGAGATGTAATGAAATGTTAGCATTGTTCTTGGATGTGGGAGGGAGTACAATTCATTTATATATTTAAACACAATAGCATATCATCATCAAATCTGTCTTTCGAAGGATCTACCTTTCAGGTGCTCAGCACTCAGCAGCACTGCTTTACTGCACAGTACTATACACTATACAAAGTGCAGGATGGTCTCGTAAATTCACTCGCTTTTTCATCCATTCGATTTTGATAGTGTTCAAATGTTCTGAAGGTACAAACCGCGAATGCTGCGATCTACGATATCATCATCTCTGCGTGACACAACAGCATGGACTACACTACATATTATGTATATACGTACGATAGAATAACACATTCTTCATCAACAATGTGTGTATTGTAACTTTTTTATTCCACATTAAGTGTACCCGTACCCCGTAATTCAGACTGAATGAAGTCTGTACATATACACTTCAGACTTTAAAAGGTGGTGGAAATAATAAATTGTGCTGAGCGATATGTGAACCGTGCGATCTAAGGATGATTACGATGATGATGATGAGCAGGAGAAGTGAATTAAGAGGGAGTCAACAGACAGAAGGAAGAATTATTATGATGATTATTATTATATCAGAAAATAATAAGTACCATCCAAGCCTGCTTGCCTGCCGTATGAACGATGCACAAAGAGCGAGGCGAGAGAATAAGAATACATTTGCCACGTACAACTTTCCGTCTGTTTGGTTCGTGTTGAATTGTTACACTGTAAGTTAGTTTGGTGGCTCATTCTCTCCTGCAAAAATCCAGGCAATTAGCCTTCATCTAAATGATTGTTGATTGTTTCCTTCAGCACAGGGTGCAAAAACTCGAGCAAAAAATTCACGTAACAAGTCCAACCCATTCAATCATCTTTTGAGTCCTTGATTTGCTTTTCAGTTTTCAACTCATCTCTCTTTCCTCAGAGAGTAGAGTCTTTTAAATTAATTGTTTTCTTCATTTTTATTTCCTTTCAGTACAAACACATCCACACCACCACCACCACAACCTCACCTCCAAAAAGTCTCTCTCAGGTACCCTGCCTCTTCACAAAGGAGAATTAGTACATAGTCATATCATCATGATGACTGAATAGTTTCTTTTTACTAAAGAAGCGGAGTAAATTTTTTATAGTGTCTACAACCAACCTAACACATACACACACAGTGATATGTGAGAGACTTCCATTCTTCTTCCCATACACTTTCCTCTCTTCATCTCTCTCTCCATGAAGCATTAAATACTAGTGGGTGGATCTCGTTGTGATTGCTCAGTTAATTTTTGCAAACTCATTCTCTCATCATCTTTAATAATGTACCATCAAATTTACCACCACACAGTTGCAAAGTTGCAATTACAAGTACACATTAATTTATTCTCAGCTTATCACAAAGCAAGGAGAAGAAGAGTTGGAATGATATAAAAAACTCTGCCCCTATGGATTTTGCTTGTCAAGAATAACGCTAATGTTACATTGCAGAGGCTTTCTTGCAGGCAGATTGCAGACTTTCGAGAAGTTCTCGAAAGGTTCCTTCGAGAAGGACGACAATTTCAATACAATTTGTCTTGTGGACGTGGAACTGCCTGAGATACACGCTCATCACTATCATCAGCATTATCAGGAGTAGTTGCTCAACGAGCTGATGCACGCAATATAATCCATTATGAATAAATTATCAAATGGGAGAAATGTGAATGTGAAATGTGAAAATCTGATGTGTCTGAATGACATCAAGAAATCAGTCAGAGAAGAACCCAATATAAGAAAGAAGGTTTGCGAGAAGGACTGAAAGCCCACCGAGCCATCATCCATGTCGTATTTTTTCTTCCAATTTAGTTATTTCCTCTAATGAGACAGAAGATGATTGACACCGTATTTTCCTTGTGTAGTCCACAATCCACATTAGTTAAGTAGGAAAGGATGATTGCGAAACCTCTTGAAGGTTACACAGAGAATCGGTTAACAGGGAAAAGGTACACACACATGGTATTATTTTCTTTCGTCATATTACACGGTTGGTGATGGAAGGTGGTGTGGTATAGAGTAATATATATGGTTGAAGGGTTTAAGAGTAAAAGAAAGCGACAGGAGCAGGAGGACACACAAGAAATATCCGACATGACGCCGGAGGAAATGGACATCGAGCAGACCAGAACAACCAGATGACAATGACGTGAAGAGAGACAAATACACATCACATTTATCCTTATTTCCAGTGAAATGAAACCCTAAGGGACATTCATACGGGAGTGAAGTACTTCTGCGAGATGGATGAGGCTGATGATTGCGATATTTACGGTGATGATATTTCGTTTATTCTTTCACAAGGGTAGCTAAGCTATATATATAGACATTTTTATATCTGTATAGACACTCCTCACATATAGATCACAGAGTCACTATCATTTGATTAGTAATAAGAGGACTTTTAGGACTCATCTAAAGCACGAAACATGCGTAAGTGTAAAGTGTAGTATTAGATAGAAACGCGTGTAATCTCTGGGCTTGTATCCCATTGTTATTGTGACTATAGTCGGAGACGCGCATGTATGAGACAAATTTTATATTATTAGTTGAGTTGTTAGAGAATGAATCAATGAGCTCTTGTCCGTGTGTTCATTATTGACATAAGACAAGCCTTTTACACTCGAAAAATGGAGTTGTTGGCAGGTCGAAGTGGTGCTCAGCGTGGTAGTGCTTAGTGCTACACTCGTATTTTTACCATTTACCACTTCCCCTGATAATTCGATCACGCAGTGTACGAAGAAGCTTACGAATGAATTTATGAACTGAGCGAAGGCATAAACGGAAATAGGATGATTTGAGAGAAAGCCTAAGCATGTATATTGCAAATGTTCACGTCTGTACTTCACAGGGATGTCTTGTCACCGTCAGTCGTCCTCTGGAACTTCAAGCTCAACCAAACTCAGAACTCAAGAACTTTTCCAAAAAGTCTCTTTCTCTTGTCAAGTTGTAATTGTCAGGGCCAATATGTATAAATGTGGCGAGATGGATGGGATATTTCGATGTTCTCTACACATGTGATGATGTTATATGTGTGTGTGTGTGTAAGTTGTGTGAGTGAATTGAATCGTTTGTTTATTTTGCTCGTGCAGCTTATATCATACCTCATGGGTCTGTGTCTGTTGTCTGTACCTTTTACCTTCGTAAAACAACATGATTTGAAATATACCTATTTCTACCGTTGTGGATTTAGATACGAAATGGAGTTTGCCTTTTAATATTTCACTAACAGAGAGCTGTCCTTTTTGTCTTTAGACTTTAGTATCTAGTGCCATAAAGTTTTTTTCTCCAAGCACATAATTCGACAAGACACTGTTATACACACATGTGCTTATGACAGTCAGAAATTACAGTCGTAGATTCTGTGGAAATACGGGGGAATTGATGAAACTCATGCCTATTTCCATTCTATTTGTATAGGAATACACGATGATATGTTCGAATGAATGTGTCTGTGTGGGGCTTTCCTTAAAAGAACTATCATCCGAGTGTTTACTTAATTTCAAATTCAACAAAGTGTGCATATTGACACAACTGAGGAAACCGTGTGTGAGTAGTGAGTACTCACCGAGTAGTCACTCAACTGTACTTTGAATTGGAATCTAGTGAATAGTTTACAAGGGAAGTCCACTGACTAAGACCTTGCGATGATATTATTGTACACTCAAGTCTTGACTACACATACATCCATTTATTCTTACGAAGCACAGAGGCGTTGTACAGTCAACATTGAAGTAGCGTAAAGCAATTTCAAACTCCCGAATAACACAAGTCATTGGGTTCGTTCTCTCAAGGCTGTGTCAAAGAAGTTACAATATTTGTAGTAATAATTTAGGCCGCAGCTACATTTTCGGTTTACTAACAAAACACAACTAACATTAACTAGTCACAGAGTTAAAATTAAGAGTATTTGAAATGCTAATGGATAACATTTTATATTTAAGTCCCCAGCATGTACAACAACTTGTCGCCCAATTGTACAACAATCAAGACAAAATAATTGACATCAAATATTTCTTGTTATGAGTTGAGGAGGAGAGTTTTGTGAGGAAAGAGTGTTGTTTGTGGTCCATGGAATTAGGGATGAAGGCTACGGTGCTACGGAGGATGAGGAAAGGGTAAATAAAAAGTGATGCTGCCGAAGACTCGTTCTGAAATGTGCATAGGGCGCAGAGAAGTTAGGAGAGAGACATGATAAATTATCCTTCGCTTTTGGCGTCCCTCATTACGGCGGAATTTTTGCCATTCCTTACCATCTTCCCAGTCTTCTTGAGACCTTCAACTCTGTCTTGGAGCTTAGAGAACAAGAAGTTTTACAAGTGTGAGTACAGCTTACAAAACCACACTACTTAGGGTACCACCAGGCAAGTATTGAATTACCTCTCTCACGACAACGACATAAAAGACCCGGATAACTTTTATGAGATCATGATTAGCTCTTCAAAAAAATCTTCAAACTCATCCTACACGAAGACTTTTTCTCCGTGTACAATTTATTTCTCAACATAAACACTTATTACTACTTCATAACCAAACTAATTTAGCTTCGAGAATTAAAAAGAAACTATATACAGTAGTAGAAGTTGGATAGTCGGATCCAATGATATAATATATCTATACACACTTATCCCTACTCATTTAGTTAGAGTATATCTATACGAACATCCCAAAATGGTTTAAGTTTTTGTTGTGAATGAGTCGTATTTTACAGAGGCCATGTGCAACTCTTTTGTACTGTCGTCATCATTCATATGAAACCCTCCTTACAATAATAATAGTAATATTACGCTATTCATTCACTTCTACTAACGTCCTCGGTCATATGTCAACATCAATGTCAATGTCAACCCACCCTACTCAACCCTACTGTCTGTCGCTCCTAACTATCCATATAATTACTTGTTTTCAAATACTCCAATCTAATCTCCAACCGCTGGAAATCTTGCATACGGCAACTGGAAAGCTTTCTATCAGAAGGGTGAATGGAAATCTACACAGAAGAGGGAAAGATGAGGGACAACACAGAGCAGCGGGTACTTACTTACTTCTCTTTAGGCACTTGCAGCTTGTGGTGTATGCTCAAGTTCATAATTATCTTTGGACTCATATGACTCACTTGTGCATATTGTGTCTGTACGCGTGTCTAAACCTAAACCAAAACTAACATTGGCATTTTCTCCCAAAACCACAAAATAAACAGCTCAGAAAGATTTGATTAAAAGAGAGACGAGTTAAAAGATCTGCCTATCTTTGATAAGCCTACAGACAACAGACAGAGAACATTTCGTATTTTCACCTGAAGAAACTAATTTGAAAGCCAAAAAAGATGAAATGAGAGCGGATGTGTATATGTGATATGATACAAGACTGAGAAATTCTAAGAATTGAATGATACTGCGGTGTTTAATACAATAAGTTGGCAGATTTCCACATCAGACATGTATATCCATAATGGTGTGCAGTAATCTAATATTATTTTCTTTCATCGTCATCCATTATTCATACGGAATGAAACACTGAGTCGCGCTGAGAGAGTCAGATAGAAAGTAAGTAAGCGACCTATTCACATCTACACTCTCTGTTGTATTGATACGAAGAAATGTTCCCAAAAGATAGAGAAGAATGAGAGCACCAGGACAAACCTCCAATCTACAGTTACTTATTTTGCTTACTTTTCATTTCCATCATTTTGCTTATGGAAGACTATTAGTCAATTGGATGAAAGTGGAGGAGGACAAGAGAGTGAAATATTCAGAATACCACACATCCACATCCCTTTCAGACCATTTCCCGATTCATTAATCAAACAACGCAAGACGGAGAGAGCAGAGCACATTCTCTCATTATTTCATGTCTCCCTCAGACTTCAACAATCATCTCGTCTTTACTTCTCTGCCTCCCCAATCTATCTTTTCCATACGCATTGTACATACTACACTCATTTTAATTTGAACCCTAAGAAGCGAAAAGTATTTAAGACTACCGAGCTTCTATTCATATTACATATAATCGGTTCTGAAGTGGTTTGGTGGAAGTTACAAAGTTACTTCTACTCACTCCTAGCTAATGAACCATCCGGGAATATGCAGTAATAAATGAATACATAACATATGGGTTATGCTATGAGAGTCGAGTTCAATGCAAACTTATTCGAGACTCGAGAGTTTGTTGTACAAGCTACGCACTACACACGACGGTGCTTTGGAATCATCATCAGTCAAAACCCATTTCAGAGTTTAGACAGACTATTGAAAATTCATAAATTCAAAAGCTCTTTGCAGGAGACATTCACAGATGAAATTCAGAGCTACACGTTTCGTTATCTTTTGACCTGATGTCAGTAGAGGAGGTGGAAGTCAATGCCGAAATTAAGCTACATTATTTGTGTTCCATTTAGATAGCGGTTATGTGCTTGTGTGAGTGTACAAGGATGCTGACAGAATATCCATGTGCATGAGAATGACAGGGAAGAATCATTTTTCACAAAATCTCCATCTGACACTCGAGTTGTGTGTAGTCTAACTTCCTTCCTATCTTTTTGTACTTTGTGACTTGAGCAAATGTACTACACTGCAGCCGTCGACCGTAAAAAGTAATTATGATGACGAAACAAGGAGTAAATTTAATAGAGTTTAGTTCGCCTTTAGTTCATTACGCACGGGTTCTTAATCTGCTTGCCTGTCTGTCTCATTCGATGATATATGAATTCTAATACTTAAAGTCATTACGAGCAATTAGGAAGTATCTCATCTCATCTCGCTCCAAAAAAGGTGATCAGTGAGTGTACACGGCTGAGGTGGGATTAGTGCTTCTGAGAGAGGTTTCTGTCTGATTTCCGGTGGATGAGAAAGCTCATCAGAGTGTCCTTCAGCATACAAATTATATCGGAGAGGAAATGATCAACTGACTTACCTATTTTTATGTAATACAGATTTTATATGCAGCAGCTGCAGTATAACTTATTACAGTAACTTATGATAATTTATGGTAATCATATGCGCGATGCAGAAAGAAGTCAAAACACACAAAGTAGTTCAGTTACTACCGGCGAGAGATTTCATTTTAAATCAAAAGAAATGTTTGTATTTATTGAATAAATTTGTTGGTACTTCACTCACTTACAAGAAAGTCCTATAGTTTTGTAATAGTTGTATAATAATTTATTCATCATTATCAGTAGAGTAGAAGTATATCTTGCAGAAGTGGTTGTAAAGTAGTAGTTAGGTAGTACTGTAGTAGTTGTAGTAGTAGCAATAATTACTTTATAATTGTTTTAAATATTTATCATTGTGTGGCTGTAATTTTTACCTTCTTTCATGTCAATACAATAGAAACTAAAATAACAATATAGCAGTTGTTGTTTGTTGTATAGTTCTGGTGTAATGATAATAATAATAGTAATGATAATATTGTAATACATTTAAAATTGACTTTTTTGTTTGTTTTGACTCCTTTTCTGAATTCGAAGTTACTTTGCTTACTTTTACTCAATTACTCGTCGGCACACACACAATACATAGGACTTAATATCCATGTGTGGCTGTTCTAATTGTTGGTGGTACAATATAGTGGATTCAAATATCGTTCATCTCTACCTGGAATCTGTAGCAGATGTGTGTTGTGTGTGTTCTTCTAACGCTGTTCTTCTTCCAATCCACAAGAATTTTAACTCTTTCTCTTCTAAACTGTGATAGTAACAATACATAGCTAGTATATAGTAAAGACTTAAACTTTACACTTCTTTCCCTTTCCATCATCATCGCTCTAGTACATCTTCATCTTCGTCCTTATACAATAAAAGTTGCAGTAGTAGTAGTAGTAGTACACAGTACGCACATTCAGAAGCATAACTGCAATAGGAGAATAAGGTAATGCTCATCATCATCTCTTTCCTTCTTTTTGCTGTGCTAAGCACGTGCAAAGAAACTCCTTCTCTCCTATAAAACTTTACAGAGATAAATGCTAGAAGGTAATTAGTTAGTAATGGTTGGTTTTTCACAAGTAGATACTTATTAATACACACTATTACACCGAGGATAACACCCATTCACCAGTTAATTCCTATTCGAAATCTTTCTCCAAGCTTGCTTCATTTACATAGACCCATTTATAATTGAACCCCATTTTTGATACCTTTCACCTCACCTACTATATTCTTTATGTCCTTCACTTAACCCTTCCTCCATCTGATAATCAACACTAACCTGTCTATCCCAAATATGACGATCTCGTAATCTAGCAAGAAACATATCTACAGTCAGTATAACAGTACTTGCATTCCTACACACTTACCTCTCTACTTAATCCTATTCATTTAATCCTGTATACACATTTGTAAATAACTTATGTACTTTTCAGTGTTCCGGAGGCTCAATGCATAGCAGCTCAGCAGTGACAGTAAAGTGATTACTTTTACTGGTAGCCAGCTTACTAGATTTCACCTCTTTTCCTTACTATTTTGCAAAAACTAAAAACAAAAAGAACAAAACGTCTTTAAGTTCTGTTTTATTGAGATAGACTTTTGGTAGTGAGAATTTCCACCATCATAATATTGTATTCAATACTACTTCTGTTTCCTTCCGTTATCCTGTATATAATAGCATTATACTTACAAGTACAACATCAACAACAAACATTTGTTAGAACAAACTATAAAATGTTTACTTTACTATAGAACGATATTAATAAAGTAAGAATAATGTATATAAAGGAATACAGTTAAATATTCCTCTGAATCTAACAACACGTAATTTATATATTTTCTTATCTATTAGCTGTATATATATATCTTTAGGTTAACACACGTAATAATGAGATGAGAACGAAATCAAATATTATCTTGTTTAAAGCTATTTGAATGAGAGTGAGAGGATTTTGTAATTTGTGGTACACCTTACAGTTCTAGTAATTTGTACACCTACTACTCTTAACTCTTTTACTTGTCCAGCTATTTCACACCTCTACGGACTTCTTAAGATTCTTAAAGGATGAACTGGGCAGTAAATGTTCCTTCTTCAACAGTGATGATAATAGTAATTTTTCTTAACCTAGTCTCACCTACACCCATCAAATTCTTTTTTCTAACTAGACTCGTCAGTTAATCCGAGTTGTGTATGACAATGTGAGTGACTCATATACATGGATTTTAAAATGAGCTGTCCCTGTCTCTTTCTTCACCTTCATTGCAATCATTTTACAGAAAGTTTTCATCTCGTGGTATGTGATTTTCTGTAGTAATGATTCACTAAAGAATTCCAATGTAGGTTTAATCGGAATTCTTACACATGGTATTTTTATGTCTACAGGTATATTGATGTGTCTACTATATTGTAACCTTAATGTATAATGATTAACGGTTTGATTTAATTGACTAAAACTATTGGGGTACGACGAGTACGACCATTTATAAGGTAATATTAATATTGTAGGATACTTGGAATTCAGTTTTCCTAATTCTTTCCATTGTAGTGTGTTTGTGTGTCGCTTGTGTGAATTGCATAATCGAAGAGTGTTTGATCAAAATGTGTGTATGTGTGTCTTATGAAATGAGAAAGGTTGGAGAACTGTCAAACTTGTCAGTCATTTTCTTGCTTGGAGATGAAGTTGAACATTGCAGATAAAACCCAAAGTCAGCAATGCTTACCTGAAACATAAAAAATACACCATGTAATTAAAAATCTTAATTTTTCATTTAATTATTTCTATTCCTATTAATATTCGATTTTACTTCCACTTTCCAGCCAGACTTACTACACCTTTCTAGAGTTCTAGAATAACTCGCATAGCATGAAAACTAATCTTTTATATAACAAGTGTGATAGAGAAAGGGGATGGAGGAATACGCTTAAAGCTACATGGAAGGCTTCCATCGTCATGCTACACGTCCTACCTGGCAGTATGGCATGGAGACGTAGTTAGAAGCTTAAAGGAAAATAAAGAAAACAAGGGTAGTTCTATCGAAGTAGCGTCCATACGTTTATAAGAGCTAAACTACTTTATTCAAGCTCGTAAAAAGGAAGAAAGGCTTAAGAGAAAGAATAACACGAAGGGAACAGGGCGAGTCAAAGAAAGAAGGACTTAAGAAAACAGTCCACACACATATAGGCTTGGCATAAGCAAACAAAAGAAGTAGTAAGTAGAATTCCTCCTTCCAAAACCGAAAATTCTTGTTCACTTTCGACCAAGTCGAAGTGTGTAGTTCTAACTACTGATATGGACCGTGTGAGTGTGTGACTCAACTAAAATAAGGAAAAAGGTTGAGACGTTGAGAGTCCCTGAAGGATAAATTAAAAATAAGAGCAAACTTGGGAGTTTTACTTTCTTCTCGAATGGTAGGAAAGCGAACGTATCCAACAATTCTTAAAAAGTTAAGTTGTATACGCAAGAAAAGTAAGAAATGGACGGCTTTTACGAATGGAGAAAATGAAAACAATCGCACAAAGAGTCGCATTGTTGCTGACTTGGGAAATGACTCGGAAATGTTTAAAGGTCACACTTTCTCTTCTTCATTCATTTTTATCGTATTTATTCTTCCCGTCTACTCCATTCCTTACACTAAACTTGCTCTTATTCGATTTTTTGCTCAAAGAAACTTCTTTGCTGCTTGGAGGTAGGAAGAAAAAAACACTGGACATTGTTATCTTATCCTTTTCAAAATTATATCACTCTGTAGTATTACAGATAGTTAGTAGATGTATGTGTGTGTATACATCCGCTGAGAGTCTCGCGTAAGCTTTTGTGTGCAAGCGAATCCCTATCTGTCACTGTCATTATGGTTGCTTTTTTGTATTAAAAATGATTTATAATCGATCTTATTACTTTTTCGTGACGGGATGATGCAAAAACGTGTCGATTTGAGGATAAAGTGGTACTTGAAGTTACACTGCACGACGCTCTGACTACATGTGATATTATTCAACATCTATCTAAGATACTCCCTACTTCCTAAGGCAAACCGTGTTTGAGAAGTCGAGTCAAGCTGTAACCTCAGGAAAGAAAAATGACAGGGAAATTAATATAGGGATTCGTAAATGATTCTTGGATTAATAATCTGATGTCTCCAGAAGGATAAATGTACAAGACTGTCTCCTACGAGTCTCACAGGACTAAGCAAACTATTGTAGAAGCGATTTCTTGTCGATAGCCCACTCCCACTTCGGGTGACAAGATGGAAAGAGTACAAAATGGATTTTAGATTAGAGTGATTGAGGATTCATTGAGATAAATGATCCCCCGTTGAAAGAATTCCACTTCCTCTTTACAAGTCACATTCATTCATCTCGCAAACTTCAAATTGATATGAAAAAGTCTGAGTTCAGATAATTCTGGGCTTTGTCGCCTACACATTTGATTCTCGATATTCAATATTTTTACATAACTACTAGATACAAAACCCCTGAGCAGAGATTGCACTAAGAAGCACTCTGCCTGCTGCCAATTCCGATTTGTAATTAATAACTTTATATTCATATTTTATATGACTTGTGTCTGACTTTCTCTTACTACGCTTATTAAGCTGAGGCAGAATACTCTGCAGATATTGCATGGATATAAGTAACTATGATTGACGCTGATGCTACCACACTGAATCTAATTTACATTTCCAACCAGTTTGATTTTGAACGGAAATTAGCTACGCTTCGAACGTGGGCTATGGCATGATGCATTTGTAAGGCCTGCCAGTGCGAAACCGAACTTCAATAGATAAAATTCAACTATTAATGACAAAAATAATGACACAACGATGGTCTGTGGTACACAACCAACCCTGCAAATCAAGTTTCGTCTGAGACTAAATACAAAATGATTTGTTCAGCTTGCACAATGATTAATTGTACATCCAATAGTATTGACAATAAGTTGTTCCCCATTGGTTTTTACTCAGCAGAAAGGGTTAGTCAGTCAAGTTAAAGTTCCTTATCTTCATATTTAGTCAAAAGAATTAGCGTTTACAAATTTTGCATGTAGAATTTATGTTATCAGTATCGTTCCTGCACGTATTATAATGAAGCAGATGCATCAGAAATATTTCCAAAATTCACGCCTTCATACGAGCTTTTTGTGTAATAGCGTAATCTATATAGGACGAAGAATATATTCTTACGAAGAGATTTATGTTTTAGCGTAGACGTAAATAAATTTATTTCGCATGGATGAAGCAATTAGCATATCACAGCAATAAATCCTTGTGTCCAATCCAAAGTCTCGATGTCACGTTGACAGGAAAAGATTCCTCACTGAATAAAAGCCAGTTAGGTTTTACAGACACATGCAAGAAATCACATGAAGAGAATTTGCATGATACTTTGATCTCTATTACCATATTTAATTACAATTTTTAAGGTTAAAACCTGCAGTTTATCTTCATGACACAATCAAGTCAGTCTACAGTCTGTGATTGTAACAAAAACCCAAGCGTTTCAATTTACTCACACAGTTCTGTTGGAAAGAGATAGTATTATTCCTTTTCAGATCATTCCAATTAATTTTATGAAGAAAAAAAATCAAAAAGAAGTTTTATTATATCTTTTAGAGAGTTTTCAATGAGGAGACGACTGTAGAAGAAGCCCCAATCTCCTAACCTTTGTTGAAGTTCACAAGGCTGGATGAAAATGTAGCAACATGAATTAATTTAAATTCTCTTTTGACACAGCTTCATGTTCATTCACTACTCGATCCTATGCTGAATGATAATCATTGTTGTGTGGGGAGTTATCAGCAGTGGAGTGGGTCGAATGATACTTTGTAAAGAGAACAATACGAATGATTCTGATTCCACACTCGAGCTGGCCCGGTATGACCACTCATTCCTGCCTGACTTTCCGTGAAAATTGTTTTCGTATCTTGGACAAACACAATGAAATCTATTCAGCCACTTGCTCAAAAGCTTGGTAGGAGAGATCACAGTTTTAGTTGAAGTCTTCAAGTCACAGTTAGAGTCAACCTATTCAAATTCGTTCTTCTCAAGTAAAGAAGATATTTGGGGTTAAACTCGGAATAAAGTTTAATACTGAAGACTGCAAAGACTGAAAGGCATTATCTCATTTCCCAGAGATCATTGCGTGCATCGAGTACGTATGAAAGCATCTGTGTGCAATCCAGGAGCAGAGAAAAGCCAAATAACGATTACATACTCAATTACTGCTAATAATAGATCTGGTATGAGTGTGTAGAAGACCAGGTAAAGAACTAATACTCTCTGTCTGGGTCTACGGAACAATCTGTGAGCATTATTTTTCTAAAAGGACCTCACGAACTAAAAGGCTTGAGCAAGGAGCGTGAATCTCTCGTGAAGTCTTCAAAGCTGCTGGATAATTCAGTGTGACTGGAGTGGAATGACAAAACTTGAAGGAATTCCAACTTCCAACCAGGAGAATGTAGAAGAATGAGAATGATCTACTAGGAAAAAACACCAACTTGCTGGTGCTTTTCATACTAAATCCTGATTTATTTTCTACTCCTTCACTGAACCGTGTATCTCTAGACGCTCACGTGAATTTTATCCAAATTGCTGACTAATTATGTGCGTACTTTACCCCAAACTGCAATAATTAGAGCGTTACAAAATCCACCTAACAAAATTCCCTGTTCCCTTTCATAACCCAATCTTATTCGTAACAACGTCTGTTTCAAACTACGAGATAAGCAATATATATCTATAGATTCTGTGTAGGCACTTACTACACAGACTACACTCCTCCTAGTCTTAAAATTCTTGCTAGAAGGAAAGCAAAATCCATCGAGACAACTTGACTTTCTCTTTCTCCATCTGAGAAGAAGGGAAAAAACTTAAACGCATTACACATTCATTCATTCTTCCAATCCCGAGCCACTCATGTTTAGAATTTTAAATTGGACAAAGGGAATGTGAAATCGGAATTCGAATCCTTCCTCTTCCCTTGAACTACTCCTGCTGCTCGTACCAACAAAACCGATACTCCTTCCTTCCTTCTCAAAGTCTACGAGTAGAACCTACGCCACACATAAGAAGACCTTACCACGAGAACTTCCTTTTTACAAGATGCAATAACCATCTTCCTATTCTTGCGAGCCTGAGACACACTCACTTTCCTCTGCATTCAACTCTTTAGTAGTTGAAGAAGGTTCTTCTCCGCTTTTACTAGTACCGTTGACTGACTACTCGAGCTCTTCATTCCAATAAGAATCACCACTACCATCAAGCATCTTTTTCGATCTTCCTAAGGCTTCAGGAAAAACTCTCTCTCTCTCTCTCCTCTACACTCCACAGCAGTCTCTAGAAGCAGAAGAACTTTCTCCAGAGGATACGAGAAATCGTAATTTTCTGTGATCATTTCAGGAAAAGCCCTATCTAACTTTCTTCTTTCAAATTTACTTTCTTCTTCTACTCCGTGTGTGTTTCTCCTGAACAACCACTCCTGTCTCTGTATACGTGTGTAGTGTGTGTGTGTGTGTGTGTGGTTCCCTAATCTAATGCAATACAATAGAACTGGCGTAGTAAGAGTAAAAGGCACTGCAATCCAATCGTTTCACCCAATAAGAGGAGGTAAAAGCAGCCATCCGTCTTGATTTTTTGCATCATGTTCTTATTCTTCGTCTCTCTGTTCAAAGAGATAGCCTACGGACTTTGGACTATATGCACAGACTAATAGGAAACTCTTCTTTGAGCACTTTCAACCATTCAACTTCAACCCCCCATTTCACCCTGTCCTAAGCTCGGCGAGCATATCTTCTTGTGCCAAATTGCAAAGACACATGGCTTTCGTCCTTTCATATGCACCACACAACCTAACTGTAACCGTCCCTAACATTCCCTAATAACACTACACACAATCTAAGTCTTTTATCAAAACGGCCTATCTCTCGCCAGACGCATTTCTATCCACGCGTCTCTATGCGTAAGTAACCTTTCCTTATGAATAGAACGCACTTTTCCCAAATACACACACATGACCGCAAACTATACAGAACCTTCCCAGCCATTTAAAGGTTCCATTTCACATTCAACATTTGATTACAACGTGATGTATTTTATCTCTGAATATGAACACAGTCACATTCACATTGATGATGTAGCACATTCGCCCATTAATATTTACCCTAGCTCGGTGATCGCCGGTTGCCTCCCACACTGCAGAGAAGATTCCACAGAACGAGAGGAGTTTCGAACTGTATGAAAATGGAGCATGTTTTACTACAACGGAATGGAGTACTACGGAGTATAGGATGATTATACAGAATATATCTCAACCACTGAAAAGTCCTATCTCCACCGTCTTTCTCTCATTCCTCTAGACAGAGTTGCTTTCTCTTGGATGGCCTATCTATAGGTAATATTCACATGGGCTATGTAGAAAGGAATAATATAGAAAGTAACATTAAATTCTACATTATTCAAGCTCGAATGCCGAGCTGCACAGAAAGCTCAGCGAAGCACACGTAGGAAAGCGAGTGAGGAACTGACTATCAGCAACATATTATCATTCCCAGCAGAAGTTATCACTTGACTATGAATGATATCGATATGTACCATCCCTGTCTCGCATGGTTTGGTAGTTCCATCAACTTAACCCTCTTGCCTATGACTGCCACTAACCAACCATCATCATCAATATCATCATCGTATCAAATTATAGAATGTGTGGTGCTGTCGGTTACATTACATCTGAGAGAATATATTAGATGTAAGTAGAATGGTTCACGGCTGCTCCTACGACTATCTCCTATCATTATGCATTTTCTATTCACCACCATTAATGATCTATATCCCTTTTGGCATCGTATAATAAAGCATTTATGGCCCATTGAAAATTGAAATGTGGTCTTTTCACGTCCTCCTTTCTTCGAAATCTTTTCCATGCAGAAGAACGCCGATGACTCCACCAACCAACCAGCTGCACATGATTATTTGGTCATTCCCTTTTATACTTTTATGCTTGTCCAGGGAGAGAGACAAATCTGATGACAACCGAAACCAAAGGAGAGAGAGAGAGAGAGTGAGAGCTTTAGAGAGAGATAGAAGAGTTGTTGCTGCTCTTGAGGAGACACACTGAAATTCGCTCGTGTAAAGGAATGTAGTTAAGCTGAGCTTGAGGTATTTCTGACCAAAAGGCACTCTTTCTCTCACTTAAAAGGGATAGTAGGACAGAGTAGTCAGTTGTGGCTGTGATGCTGATGCTGATGCTGTTGGTCGTTTCCGAAGGGACAGCGTAGAGTGGCAGCAATACGAGTGAAATTGATCTCTCTGCTTAATGGTCCAACTCAAAACCAAACCAAAGTCTATGGATTGTTAGCCATTCCGCTATTTCATGTCTCTGGTCATGTCACCCTATAGATGACTTCGATTTCCTTCTCTCAAATATACTGCGAAGAACTGGCTACTCTCATGTCCAATATACATACACGTATATACGTATATATAGTATATACATATATATACCCGGTAGGCAGGGATCGCATAACCCATTTCTCTGAGCTAATGCTGCCTGGCTACTTTCCCTTGTGAATGTGACCGATGGGGAAAGAACCGCTAGTCTAAAACTCTCTCCCTGCCTACCACACACACATAATATCCTTTCCCTTTTATTGATGCAGCAGAGTGTGTCGTGGTTTTTCTCGAAACAAATCTCCTACTATAATATTTTATACTCCGGCTTCCACCACAAAGTCTCTACAGATCTACGTTTACAAGTGACGCAATACGCGAACACGGAGAGGAGAGGTTGCTATCAATCTTCCCGAGAGAGAAATGGATGCTCAAATAAAATATCTGCACTTTTCCTCTATTCACGTCTGTGTGACGCATTCGACACTCCATCGCCTGTTTTCATAACATGCGGAACCTTCGCTGTGAATTAAAAATATGATCGAATACCTACACATTCATAGTTAACAAAGGGGACGATTTCTCTCCTGTTATTGCGTTTGGAAATTTTATTAAGCTCTCTCCTCTCTGCACAGCATACTTGTTGTGGTGAAAGTTGGACTTGAGATATTCTTCTGTATAATTATGCTTAGACCATGCTTAGACGTAACGCCTGGTGCACTCAGGAGCGTCATTATTCCTTGTGAAGTAGCAGCAGGTTTTTTTAACTCTACAGAGGAAATGTACTTTTACTCGAAGTAGCAGCGAGACTTGAAAGAAGTAAAGCCTTGAGATGGTATTAGAGAAATAGGCCGACGACTGACTATCACTCTACGAGCAAGAGCCGTTAAATGAAACTGGCTTAAGTCCAAGCCCAGAAGTGCAGGTGATTCAGAATGTCCCATAAGCCGGAAAGTGAATTTCTCTGAAGGAGATCAAAAAGTAGATTTGCAAGAAGGTCTCTGGGAAAAAAGTACGAAGAGGTTCCTAAACAAACTGAATGGTGAGCGAGACCTCAAAGGATTCAGGTCTGCGACCCAAACGCTCTGATGTAACTCTTGCTTTCATCCTTTCAGTGGTAAAAGTTTAGACCGAACACAGTTGAAATGAAACACCGACTTTCTTATTACTTCTATCCTTCTACAATGTCCACTCGAAGAAACTTCTTATCCGCCGCATAGACGTTACGTAAGCTTTCCTTCATGTTAAAAGTTGTTTTGCTTCTTCCTGGAAAGCTATGATGCAGTCATCAAGTAGTCAAATACTAATGCCACAAAAATGCTTTTTTGTGTATTTAAAAAGATAAGGTTTGAAAGATACTCGTTTGAATGAATTGTTTTGTATCGTGAAACAATGACATTCTCGGAGAGTGGGAGAAAGTGAGTGCTTAGGTGCGTATTGGAGATGTCATAGTCTCATATTTTATACATGGAGCGAAAGAGAAAGAGATGATCATGGAGGTTTTTATATTCCATCCGTCGAATAGGATAAATGCGTTCAGTCAAACAAAATGTGTGTTTGGACAAAAGGAGAGAGAGACACGAAGTAGGCTGGAGACAGGGAGGATCAGATATAAAATATTCTTGAAGAGTGAACACGTAATGGACCTCGACGAAGACATTTCGATCCAAATCCACTACACGCTCTCCTCTAGTGGAGAAGAGCGACTTGATTCAGGAATTGAATTGAATCACTACACTCCAGTCTCCACCCGACTTCTTCTTCGGTGGATGATAGAGTGAAGCTATTATTTTATATTGCACCAGCAGAAGAAGAAGATTACATTACGGCGAGACTGCTCCACACACAATGCCAGTTATATAGAGAGAATCTTGGAATACACAGACAGGGAGACAGAGATGAACTCTGGCTCTGTGTCCCTCACGTCCAAATTATTGAGCTATGAGGCCTTCAAAGAAACAAGATAAAGGACAAGAAGTCTCTTTCTCGTATACAGATGACTTCCTCGCTCCTCCTGATCTGCTCGAAAGCTCTTTGGTGTACACACACTAGGGTGATTCTAATCTCTTAGTGTATTTGTGTAGCACAAGAGAGTCCTCCTCCAGCAGAATGTTTTCTTTGCTCCGAGAGAAATGTCATCGAATCATAAGTAAAAGTTATCTTATTTTTCTCATCTATCACACTAAAAAGAGGAGTGAGAGAGAAAGTGGATGGATGGAAAGAGATAGACTTCATTATTTCATCCATCAATCGGTCCTCACTCCAACTTCTACTTTTGGTAGTAGGAATCGAGTGGCATTATTAGTAATAGGCATCCTCTGTCAACTAGACTTTCTCTCTCTCTCTGTTGACTGAACCACACTGTGGCCCTCCTTCATCCAGTCCGGTCAATTTATTTCTCTCTCTCAAGGAACAGACAACATTCTGAATAATACGCTCATTCCTGTGATGCCAGAAAATAAATAAAAACCCAATGAAGTAAAGCGAACTGTGGAGCACAAAACAATTTGAAAGACGAAATTGCCTTAGAAGGACAACCCCTTCTGTCATTTCGAATTTCTTTTCAGATCGATTCGAGATCGAGACCATGAGGAGACCAGTGACTACTCCCAGGATGTATTTTTCTCCTCTTGAGTGGATCAATTGCATTTGTCACGAGTATTACTAATACACTCGCGTATTGTTATTGCTCAACAACGAATGGGAGACCTTATATATACTCCTCGCTTCATTTATTCCACCTCGGAGAAAGTCTCCCGTATTCACTTTGTTATTTATAACCCAAAATAAAGAAGCCTGACTCGTAGCTCGAGTATAATAAAGCACATTAACATTCCATATGGAGGCGAAAGAGCACTTTACTTCGAGACTTGGAACGACTCTATCAAAATGATGATCACCATCATAAGACCAGCCTATTTCAAGTTTATTTTTCCACTGCAAAATTACTTTTTCTTAGATCTTTCATTGTGTACGATTGGAAGTTCATTATACGCGTCTACAGAAGAAAGCTGCAGAAAAACGAAGAGCTATTTTTATCTTTCAAAGACATTTTATTCATTACGGGGTGTGGCTGCTTTCTCACCGAAGCATACATAATAACTCCTGCTATCCTCTTTTAAGGAATTCAATCAATTCAATTGCCTTTCATCTTATCGTGCTTTTTTAGTGCCCAGTGGATACATCTTCGTACAGGAAAATACACAAATAACTCTCCTAGGCTTACACAGGTATAATAGTCTATTTTTTAAGTCTTTTAAAAACTCGCAATCAAGTACAGAAAAAGCGTGGAGAATTGAGTGGGACAAGAATGAATTAAAATAGTAGTCTACCTTTTCAAACGATGTTGCATGGTCAAGGTTGAATGATAAGAAAAAAATGAATTGAGAATGAATAAAAGAATATCTTAAAGTGGTATCACTGTCTGATAAGCTACCTCAGGTCTTTAAAATAATTTCCAGAATGAAATATTATCCACGTAAGCATTCTTGTTTAGCGTAAAAAGTGCCACGTCCAAGTTAATTCAACACATAAATAATGCTCTTAAGATTATTCAGATAGAATGAGAATTCAATTGAGAGATTACTTTTCTGGATGTTCAAGAAATTCACTCCTCCAGCAGTTGGCAGTCGCAGTAGTCAGGTAGTATTAAATCGTGAAGAATGCCACTACTGTCAAAGAATGCAGAGAGATTTTGAAAGAGAGAATAAGAAGGACGAGTCGACGAGTGCACAATAGCATTAAGTTCTACGATTCGAAACTCATCATCATACGTAGTAGTAGTGGAGGGAGAGAATGCTTTTTTAGCTCAGCCTTTCTTACTACGACACCCATGGAATTTCACAGGCCTGGAAAGATGACCAGCAGATATTCTTTCCATTTAATTTATCCATGTTAGAGAAGTGTACACAAAACACACACACACACACACACCATCATCATCTTACACGATACTACACTTCTTTCTAAGCATCAAACTCAACCATCATCATCATTATCCTTACTAATCTCTCTCCATGATGATGATGAAGGGATTTTTTCGACTCTTCTCTACATGTACACCTTCTTGAGTATATATGGGATGCGTTCGTAGTGAGAGAGAAGAAAAGTAAAGAATAAAAATTGGCTAGTCATAGTGAAGCAGAAAGCTCCTGCTGCTGAGACAGGAGGCATGACAAAGTAAGTATGGAAGGCATTGGATGATGATGATTAAGATTAGGATGATGATCCATTACATGAATAGTCACTTGAGTTTTTAAGAGATGACCAAAAGTGGCCCACTCACTTAAGAAGAAATACTTCACATTTACAATGGCATAATGTTGTTCCTCTGTACCGAGTAAACACTGTTTTTTATTACTGATCCCTCACGAGAAATTAACTGCGACATTACCAGAAGAATGTTGTGATAAATTAAAACTCCCTTTGTCAGTCTGTCCCACAATAATTTGTATTAGCGAAGAAATGTTAATTGAAACATACGGCTGATTTCATTTGAGAGTGCAACTTAACATTCTTTACTTCAGTTTCGTAAATTAACGCATGTAAGCTATGTCTCGGAGTAGAACCTCTAATTAATCTTTTGAGCGACTAAGTTTATACAAGTTGGAGTAATTAACTCGGAATTGTCTAAATTCACAACAGTTGCAAGTTATTGGAGCCTGTAGACGGTAGACGTGTGGTGTTTTCCACAATATGGCGAATCACAATTCAAGAAGGTCAAAAGCTTAGACGACCCAAAGGATTTTATAGAAGTGGCATGCAGAGGTTTCAAGCTAAACACTCTTTTATTTAAATTTTTAAATCATGCACAAGAAAAAGGTGTGCGTGGGGTGTCAGTTTGAATTCATTCCTTGTTGGGCTTTTAAAAATACTAAATCCATGAACTGCTTTAATAAACCCTGAGTATTAAGAGTGACAAGAAGTGCCTTCGAGATACACAGAATGTGCAATTTTCTGATGAAATTGTAATTTAGACAAGTCAGAGCTTAAACTTGAATCCTTTCTTTCAGCGAAATCACCAAATTTGAACCCACAATCCCTTACAAAACTCACAAGAACCATCAAAAGCTAAGATTCTTCCAAAACGGAAAATAATAGTGCTTCAAGACTAGAAAGACCCAACCCGAATCAAAATGATGTGAATCCAATTTACTTCGCTGCCTCATCTCTCACATTTCATTCAAGAACTTACAACAAAGAATTGAGAGTCCTAAAGGGAATAAGAATGAGATTTCTTAATTCCAAAGACAACTTGTCTGCTCACTACCTAACGAATAGACTACTAAATAATGAAAATGATGCAGCAACCCACAAGAAAACTTCAATGCAATACCAATACAATGCATTGCAGTAGGTATATTTATTCACCACCTACTTATTTTCAAGTCAATCCTACCATTTGTGTATTTTATATGCTTTCATTAAACTTTTCAGTGAATAAAAACATTTCCAAGAATTTCCCGAATCGCTGAACAAACTCTGTGAAGACTCATCCCACCATGTAAATTGTAACCTTGCGTGAAATAAGTGAAAACATCATTCATTCTGAAAGGAACTTTACACTATTTGGTTTTCTTGATCAAGACGCACATATTTAATCGTGTCATTAATCTCGATTCTCTCAAGAATCGAGAAATAAATAACGTGATTCACATAAACAAATCAATTTAGTTCAATGAGAGAAATCACTAAACTAGTATTTGATACTTGTGAAAATGAAATTTTAAACCATATTTCAATGCTTGGCATAATTTGACGAAGAAATATGATACCGCAGTGAATTAAACGACTTGTGAAAAAACATCCAAGTAAGATTGAATCTAAAATGAGCTGTTGTCCTTGGTTCTTTACCACACTACCTCAACGCACATTCACTTTATCATCGATGCAAGTAATTTGAATTCAGTGAAGGATTCATTACTTCAGAAGTAGTCTTTTCATGAATAAAATCTTCGTAATGTGCACGTCATCCGATTGCCTATACGCAAAACTCTGACATTACAAATTACAACTATTTCTTCAGTATAAATATGTACTCTGCAGAATGAATTATTATGAGAAGGAACCCGATCTCACATCCAAAATGTGAACAAGAAAAACTATTTCAATACATAAATAGACGATTAAGTTACATGAAATCCTCATCTTGCTTAAATCATGTTGTACACGTTAAAAGTTGACGTAAACTGGTACAAACAAACCAGTTTCAAAACTTGATAAAAACTTATTAAATTTGTAATGCATAGTTTGACTGATTGAATAGTAAACTGATGCTGAACGTGTGAATTTAAAATTCAGAGCAGATTTCTAATCACAACATAAGAGAATTTTAAGTTATTGATATAATTACGGATTAAAGGCAATTACACTCCGTGAAGAATTGATTTAATGCGAAGCGTGAGTAAGAAATATGTAGTTTAGTTGTATAGTTTGTGTTACTTTCTTCTAAAGGTTAATGAGCCCAGCAGAAACTTGACTCGAAATTCTAATATCAGATTATGTTTTGACTTAAAAGTTGCACTTTTGATGACTCACATCCTTTAAGACTCATGTTTCGTCATTTATGTCTTCACCTTCATACACTAGACGTGTTTTATTGTCAAGTGACTAAAGACTCTGACTCACCAACACTTTATTATTTTCTTTTTACAGTCTTAGTAATCAAATTACACTTGCCGTTGCCAGTTGCTTTGCCACAGTGCATTTGCAAGGCTTAAAAAATCACTCTCTAACCTAAATTTACTCGCAGACTGCTGGGCTTCTGTGAAATACAAAGCCCCTTATTAAACGTAACAAACGGCAGATGCATGCATGATTATTCAAGCTCACATTTCTTCCTTCTTATATCAAAGGCAAGAAATGGTTTCGGGTACTTTCAGATTGCATTCGGATCATACGATTTTGCAAGCGTGGTCTCACATTTTTATATGCTACTACACGATATCTGAATTTTTTACACCTCAAACTGGAGTATACGATGGAAAACTACCAAACGTTGGAACGAATGTATATATTGCCAATTTAAAAAAATGAAACTGGTTTACAACTAACATATCTCGTTTATTAGAGACCCTAAGTACCTTACAACCCCAAAGTACAACGTAAGCGCAAGAGTGATAGTTTCATGGTGTATTATTAAAATTGGTAAGCATTTTCTGTGTTGATTTCCTAAGGTACTTGGCATCGATCTTAAACGATGCTTGGTAAAAAAAATAACGAATCCTTGCAGCCCTGGATTCCTCTAATAGTCCAAGCTCCTAAGAAGTTTGTTGCTTTTTAGTTATTGGCAAGCTGAAGGGAGAGACAACTTGAACGCACATTATAACTTCAGCTAAATAATTTAGCTACTCCCTTAGCGAGATTTTTGTACGCTTGTGTGAAAAGTAATTTGCTGGTCGATCAAGTTTACTACGGTACACATGGGCAAAGTGGGTTTAACTTCTTAACATACACGTTAAAAAATTAAATGCTCGAATGAAATTAACTTTTAAACTCACAAATCGTCTTCTTTACTACAGCCTAAAACCAGAAAATCCAATTAACACTTACATATCGTCTGCTGCGAGTCACTCAGCGAGAAAAGATTTGCAAATTACATTCTCTTAAACAATGTGATTGAGTCAAAACCCACAAGTACCATGCAAGTTGAATTAAGTATTTACACCCTTCCTTCCATCTCTCTGTCTTTTTCTTCTCATTCTTTTGTTAATTCTCGAGATTGAGTGACAATCAGCAGTTCACGCTGGGGCTTTTTGATATAAAAAGTGGACGTTTAAACATTGAAAAATACATATTTTTTTCTTCAAACCCTTGGAAAGCATGAAACTGACTCTTCCATCTCATCTTAAATTAAAATGTACTACGAATTAACACCTTGTATACTCTAGCCTTTAAAACTAAAAAGGAGTGAACCGTAACGTAATCGTTTTTTCGGCAATTAGACGAGTTAGAAAATTTACATACTTGCCAACAACTTTGGTTTTGCATGTTTACGCTCATAACTACAAGCGAGAAGTGATCTTCAAGCTGTACGCATTAGTTTGTTTTACCGAAATGTCTGCAAACTTTTATTTCACAACTCCTCCACGGTATTCATCATACAATACAACTAGCCAAAGACTCCGAATCCCATAACTAACAAGCTAAATCGATTCTTTGTTAAATCACTTCTATATTTAACCTCCTGCGAGAAAAAATTACGGATAATCTACAAGTCGCTAAAATGCGGAATCGATTCCCCTGCACGGTATCGATTTCAAACTATAATTGTTTGTTATTACATGGAATAATAATATACGCTTATCTTTAGGAGTTAACAACCACCATCACCATATTATCACTACTCCCCCAAGACACAATGGTTGCTCGAGTATATCAAATAACATCATTATATTTATGCTCAGACATGGACTCGAATTTTCATACCCTTAAAGCTCCCAGCTTATGCACCATCCATTTCAATCTCAATCAACATGTCGTGTACGTATCTCTGTGTGAGAAACATAAAATACGATGAATGCGACTAGCAAACAACAAAATCCGACCATCTCAAATATCAGCCAGGCAAGATTACCAACAGCAGAAGCAGCAGTCTGCTTGGCGTGGCTCAGTTAATATATTATTAATTTAATGTTCCTTTTAATAACAACAACATGGTCCTCGTCTTGTATAGCCTGATACATATTCATTAAACCAAAGCGTCGTTATATTCTCTTACCTCGATCAGAACTTCCAAACTATTTCTGCCGATGATGTGGTTTCTATTCTACTGTTAGACCTGTCTCTCCTATAACCCAAAGTGATATATTCAAGCACCTTATCGATCTAGTCGAGAGCACGATTTCCATACGTAAATCATTATTTCTAAGTTCATATTATTGGTTGAATTAAGCAAGATTCTTTTACAAGGAGAAGATACAAATTAGAATCTACCGAGCGAAGGTATTTTACTAGAATACTATGCGTACTACGGGGAATCGTAGTACACATGTAGTTAAATCCCACTTGAGATTAGTACGAGACAGATAATCTTTTACTACGCACATACATTCTCCAAAGATAATAAGACGCTCGTAATTTTATGATGTTTAAATTCAAGTACACCACTATGCTAACTACAAACTGCCATTTAAAAATGCAAAGTGAGTCTGTAAGTACAAATTAGCAAGTAGGAGTCACACCCTTAAACCATATTTCACCATGGTCTTTATTGTTCCCTTCTGAAGATGGAATGGATAAGTTTCTTCTTTGCTATTCAAACCAGAGGTAGACACAGAAGACGTGGATTGAGGTTCGGTATCACCATAATCAATAATTGAAATTGATTAGAGCTTAAGATTTACGTCCAGTTTAATGATTTTTAAATCACTGTGCCTGCCCATAGGCTTGCATTAATGTTACTACTCTACGTGTACTATTACACGTTACACTCCGTGAGCGAACTTTGTAAGATGAGATAAAGATGGAACAAGGCAGGAGTGTCTGATTAACAAAATGAAATGGATTCTTAATGGAAATAAAAAATACAATTCATTCATCCAACCACCGACAGAACCTTGTTTAGCCATCTCAGCTCGATTCTTTTAAGTCAAAGTCATTTATTTGGTTTCTTCGTATGCAACACACTCGGATGGTTTAAAATTGAAATACTTAAGATGAGTGAAAAAGGCATATATAGCAACAAACAAGAGGACTGACTGAGTGTTTGGCTCCCTCCTATGCTCATTGGCCTTCTTAGCTCGAGAAAAAACTTTGACATAAAAGATGGGTTGGATGACCAATATGGAAATGAATGATTTATGCAAGAACACGACATTAAATAACACACATTGACTTACAACAAAACACTGACAGTGTGAGATGAATAATACGTTGATGAAATAATAATAATACCACTATGGCCGCAACTTACGACCTTCTATGGTCTCGCTACTTACTACCTATCACTTCTCTTCCCTCTCTCTCTCTCCATGAACTTTTTCAGACAGAGAAGTTCTTAAACTTCTTAAAATTCGCCCTACAGCACTACTATTTTAAAAGAAAGGCTTAGCTTAGGAACATATCAATACACACAATCCTTTTACATCGCATGAGAGAATTCTATTCAAAATTCAAACTACCTTCTGATAGCTCACAGTAAAATTAAACACACGAAACAAATACTGACTTGGGTTTTTAAAAAAGTACCACCTCTTAAGATTAGGACTGTGGTTTACGCTGGCTTAAATTGATCCTCGATTCTCTGCAAGCAGAAAAACTTTCGAT
>JAQGAD010000631.1:0-32237 GCA_034696625.1 Isotomurus palustris | reverse complement strand
AGGGCAATGAGGAAAATACCAAATAAACTTATTGCTCGGGACTGAGAAAGGTAGCAACCTTTCTGTCGCTTAAAAATAGAGTTGTCTGACTTGGCCATGTCCATCGTTAATTGTTCTCTTGACTGAGCCATTAGATCGGCGTCGGACCTGAAATGGGTAAGTAATAACAATAAAATTAAAGTTTGAAACTTCCCTGCTGTTCACTTTAATTAAATAAACGAATTTCTTGACGAATTTTGGTTTTAACTGGAAGATTAGTCTGTGGTCAGTGGTCAGTCAATAACTAAACCTTCAAAGCACCAAAATCACGCCCACGTATCCATTGCACTCAGGATCATTCGATACTTATGTTTCGTTAAAAAATCTTCCATTCTTCCGTATACCTATGGTAGTTACGGGCTAAGTTGAAATCAAGTTTACAATCCCAACCTGCGACTTATACTGAAATATTTTCATTTCACTTTTTTCCGTCACTTTTTGTCGGGAAACTAAGACGATTTCTTGGGGAGAATAGTATGTTCAACGAGCTCAGTTGTAGTTATTCCAGTACAAACAAATGAAACAAACTGTGGACTGTGTGCATTGTAGTTACACACGTACATACAACAAAACTGAATGTCTCTTGAACATTAGACAAAAACTACGCATACTTTATTCATTACTTATTCAAGCGTTTCATGCGGAATACCATTCCTTGTATTATATAATAATAATAATAATACTTAATAAATCTTTATTGTTAAAGGAATTGAAAGTTTGAATGAACTGATTTATAACCAAACACATTAACATTTACAACCTATAGACATTTTCTATTCATATTCTTTCATATTGCGATGAACTTTCATATTCAACTTGTTTATGTGCTATGATTAGCACGTCATTAAAGATGTTTGTAATTACTTCATTCACTAAGTTATTTAATTGACGGATGTTCGTAAATGAAGTTTATTTGAGATTCGGAATCCCAAAATAAACAATAATACAATCCAATCTAATAGCAGCTTAGCACATGCCGATTGTGATGTAAGCAGATCTAAGAGTACAAATAGTTAATCTGTACAACTGTTGCATCGTTTGGTAATTAACAGACGCAACGTTTTGGCACTGTTCTGATACATCTTTACTTTTACAAATTGTTAGAAATCTTATGCGAAATTCTTTTTCTGATGAAACTGCGCTCTTCTTTTTATCAGTGAATTTTTAAAAGAAAAAAAAAACACGAAAGACTTTTCCGTGAAATGAGAAATAAATCTGCCAATCAAGTACGGTTGTCACTATGAAAGAGTCTTTTCATTTCCTCGTCACCTCTTCTTATTCACTCAGCAGACACAAAGAAGAAAGTAAAATGAACCGAATCTTGTGTCACTAGTGTAACATGCCAAGTTACATAAGGAAAGCTCACAGTAAACACGAAGATTTATGAACCCACATGCACACTGCGTAAACTTATATCTGTGAATGCATCTTCCCCCATCATTTCGGGGATTTGATTTAGATACAGTTTTACAGTTTTCATCAGCCTTGTGTACTTATAGCAATATTATTTTCCGAGCCTTCAAGAAACTTTTGATACTTGAGTACTTTAAAGTTGTAAAAGACTTAATTGTGTAGGAGGAGAAGCAATTGTAGGCGGAATGATGAAGAGAGTTTGTCTTTTGTTTATTCTTGTAAATCAGAAGTTGTTCCCAATTATTCTTTTCATTATATGAATGGAGGAGAAGTACAAATAAACTTTCTCCCTCTCTCTTGTCAACCCGAATCAAGTTAATTTTACTCAGCTCTAATTGACAAGATCTCTCATCACCATCATTTGGTAGATACCATCTTCCTCTCCATTTAGCCCACATGTAGACGCCAGAATTAATGTCACCTAACTTGGTGGGTTTGGGCTCAATCTTTATCTCTTACGAAGACGTGGGACTCTTGTAGCTTGTATGCTACAATTACTGCGACATTGGCAAGTAATTCTTGAGACAGCCTAAGCCTTTGGAACAAATAAAACTTTAAAACAATTGAGAGGACATTACGAAAGGATCCACTTATTATATGTGTTGCATGTAACTTTGTTGCAAATAAAATTTTATGCATCAAGGTGCTCGTTTACAATTGAGACAGAACTTATCCTTATTTCTATCTACCATATTATGAACTTCGAGATTATCCTCAATTGAAAATAGAAACCTTTTTACTCTTTGCAGTCCCAGTGCAAATCATTTATCATCTTTGTAACTCATTTGCAAGTACATTGACTCATCCTAAGAGATCGAGTAGCTTGAAGTTTACACACAACCAATTCTTCTTGACATGATTGCAGAAGAACTATAGAAGACTTTTTAGATGGAGAGATTCGGTGTTCCTTCCAAGCACTCATCAAATCAGACAAGTCTTTGCATCTCTCAGAAGATAATGAATGCGATTTTGAGAATTTCTTGTTGGTGCGCATAACAATGTGTATAAATTGTTAGTGTAGGTACAATCAAATCTTCAACAAGCGAAAAGATATAATACTCATCTTCATCTGTGGATAAGTATTAATCTACTATCTTACGCATCTTTCGCAGAGTATTAATATATGAATTTGTATGCAATGCATTGTGGTCATCACAAGGAGAAACAATTTTCTTTACACTTGTGCATTGTACTTTGTTCCTCACCAGGTGTGGACTGTGGCTATTCTTCCTACACTTGTTTTGCAATGGAAGAGGGTTGAAACTTGATTTCGAAATCAATACAATTACGCTATCTTATTGTCCACTTCGGCAGGTTATAGTATTGTTAGTTGAAGGTATGCCCTACAGCGACGCGTCATTATTCCTACTGATTTTTGCCATTTGAATAACCCTGGACTAAAGTAACAAACCATGGTAGAAGTTACATGAGAGAGTAATTAATCAATTCACAGGCTTCAATAAAATTTACATGCACAAAAAACTCCATTCTTCTTACTCCTCACAAGCGCAGTTGCCTGTGAATTTAAAACGGAATAAGAAAGTGACGTGGGTTATAAATATTTACCTTGATCCGCGGATTGATCCATATGAAGTCAAATTACCAATTCTGCCAGTAAAATTGGAATACATTTTTTCTCCAGGAAACTTTTTAAGATTTATTTTTTCAATGGACCAACAACCAAGAGAAATGATGCGAGAAAACTGAATTCAGAATTTATAAAGACATGCACATGGCTAACTTTTGACTGTAAACTCAGGCCTCGTACACAAGAACCACTAGGGAAACTACATAGATATTTAAAGAATCTCATTGATATTCATGGATAAATTAGAACTCGAAACCTTATTTGTGCTACTGCCACCGCTGATTGAAAATTGTTGTGCCTGCAGAAGATATGACATACTGTACTTCATACACTGCTGGATAATGTAGTATGTGTTATCAGAACCCATAGTTTGTTTGAGGAGACAATATTGAAATATGAATTTGGGATTTGGGACTCTAGGATGAGTTTGGATATTGGAGGAACAAGAACTCTTTCATAAATAACTCATTTCTCCCGGAGAGGACATGTAACCGCAATAAACTGCAAACATATGAGTGAAAACACATCATCGTCGTAACCATTCGTGTGCATTTTATTGGCTTCACTTCACTAAAACATATTTTGCATCGTTAAAACACAAAATCAACTTGTTAATTTTAACAGCTTATTGCCTACATAAATCAACTTCGTCTTTTTAATTTTCAGAAAATGTGAGTTAATTCGAAAGTTTTTCTGAGAATGTGGACTGTGGATTCATGCGCACATTCTGTCACGCGAATGCATTTAATTTTATTTAAGGGTTTCAAATGTTGACGGTTGATGATTTTACTGATTGCAAGTAGGAGTTTTGATCTTTCCTAAAATAAACTTTAATAACGAAGTGAAATGTTGATATGGCATAGTCAATTTCCTTTCGTAGAAAAAAATCCATAGAATTAAAATATCAAACTGATTCTATGTGAAAGACAGTTTAGTCTATATATGTTTCTGGAGTTTCATGAAGCGAAAGCGATCTATCATGACTTAATCTCACATCAAGTTGAAGGCGACATGAAGATATGATACACCCAATATACAGTGAACTGTGATTTCACAATAAGAATGGAACTCTCTGCAAAGCAAACATTTTTTTTGCCCTGTATCTTTTTCTTGTCTGCAATTACATTTCTTTTATTTCTTAATCATTGACTATTTAGACAAACTTAATCAGATTAAATGGTACATTTTGATGGTCTCTCAACCAAAAGTAATTTGATGGAACAGATTCGTGTTCACGTTAACATGAAATATATATAACGTGTCTCTTTTTCCCTTTCATCAACGAGAGCCTTTTGTGAATTTGGCATATTTAGAAAATGAATTTCCCCTTTCTTAAGTTCAAATTCAATCACAATACCCTTGTGCCCTGTCAAACTCAACTTCTTTATCGTTGTGTACTTGACTTTGTGTGTATTGAACAAAAATTAAATTAAAGCATGCATAGACATTTCCATATGTAAATAACTGAACATTTGTAGTTTCCACTTTTATCTACTTCTTCATTAATATACCTCCAATAAACCCTTTTAAGTTCATTCACTTCCAAATTCCGCTGCATTTTACAACCGAAGTTTTGAAATGGATTAGTTTACCCTTCAAACCTTTTTCTCTCGTCCTGCATTCTAACGAGACCGCAGTAATGTATATATGAAAGCTTTTCCTGAATTTTAGACAGATTGTTATATGCTCCCTCGTAGATCAGCTTGAGCAACATAAAATTAGATTATTTTACCAACTTCTATTGAAAGTTTTCTTACCACTTTTAAGTCAAAGGTCCTCAAATGCCAATTAAAGTATTAAAATAGCTCCGCACTGCGCACCTAAACACTTCACTATAGACAAAAAATAGTTTCTTGCACCGACTCGTCTGTTACGTGAGACGATTGTTATGGCCAGACAAATATATCTCAATAATTGAGTTGCCCAAGATCATCTGAGGAGTCAATAAGTTTTATTGCTTTTTGCACAAGGTAGTCCTTAGGGATCCCCGGCCACTTCACTCCAATGTTGCGAACGATAAGGGCAATTATTAATGTTGCATTACTCCTTGACAGTAACAGCAGAGATGTTACATTAATCAAAAAAGAACCTAGAACTTTATATCACGAATAATTTGTAGTCATTCTTACTTATTGCATGCGAGTGTACACACAAGAACTTCACTAGGAGCATTTGCTGTGTATAAAACTGCTTGTCAGAAGTTCAGCACACGAGTTTCTCACAATTCCCATGCACGCCTTTTACTTTTAAGTAGACGAGTTCCAGGGATGAATATTATCTTCAATTATGATATGATACAGGTAGATATTTATTCGCCAATTCCAAATTATTATTCGCCTACTACCACTCGCGAGTAAGTCCAAGGTTATTTACTATTCTACTTATTATTATAAATCGTAATTCATGTTGCACTTCTCATGCACGCCAAATTCTCTTATTTAGAAGGGAGGATTTAGCAAAATATTCACACAGCCAACAAGGATCTTAAGTCTCACGAACAAATTTTATTCTTGTTTTAAACCAGCTCTCAGTTTAAGTATTAAAAAATGATGAGATTCTTGTGTAATTGCTCCAAAGTATCCTATTGTATGCCCTCAACTCAGTTCTTCTGAACTAGAAAGGACGTCCTTTGCAAAGAAGTGGTGGTGAGTGTCGATACAAAATCGAGACTGTGTCTGTAGGCTTTCATTACAAAGACTTATAAGTGTTTCATCGGACCCAGTCACTCTATCAGTTGGTTGGTTAGTAGTCTTAGTAGTCGCAAAGTAGCAGGAGCAGAAGAGGAAAGACAAACTTTTACTCTGTTACCTCATCTCCCTCAGATCTTATGTGGATCTTCTTAGCAATCAAGCTGCACAGGCTTTCAGTTTATTTTACACGCTACAAAGTGAAGGAGTTTCATACGGGCTCTTTAACACTACTTCACTTCTACCTTAGAGAGCGTCTGTTATCACTACCACTTTTAATGTTGGATCGTCGGAATGAATAGATTACACCAATTGCACCTTCTATAAACAACTTGTTGGCTTGTAATTCGCAGATTAGGTGAATGCAACAAACTTTGTGTGTAAATACAACACAACTACCGGTTACTTTGCTTAGCTGTGTATGCAGCTGGTAATTTCAGTTCCTAATGAATTGTAAGTGTACCGCGTATCCTACTGATCTGGTTCCATTTATCAGTAGAAAATTCTACGATGAAATGAATGTTGATGGAATTAGCTTATAGTTTATTTCAGTTTCACATTTTCATTTAAGATTACGATATGAAGTTTATTTTATACACCTTTGATTTTTATTACAGATCGCGCAAGGTTGGCTCGTGAACACGAGTGCCAACATTTTATTTGCGTCTAAACTTATAAAACCTAATGCTCGTCATCCTAATTAATGGGAATGTGAGCTAGTTGAGCCGCATTCACAATATCACAATGCATAAAATGAATGCCAAAAAATATGGCGAATAATTTCGTTCGGTGTTTAAATATTAAGTAGCATCTGCAAACTGGAAGCACCACAATATGAAACTAAACTTGCTTTGTATGTATTGTCGTGCTTCATTTTATGTAACTGCTTGTTTTCAAAAGCGAATACCGGATCCATTTATACGAATCTCATATTCATTCAAAGCAATACCGGAAATGTCAGAGCCATAGTCATCACAGTTACATTTTTATCCTTTAAATAACACAAAGCAAGGTGAGAGAAGGAGAGAAGAGTGACATGGAATAAAAGTATTTGTAATTCCAGGTCAACTCACTTAGCACTACTTGCAGCTTCTCTAGTTCTCTATAAAACTCTCTGATCAATTTCCATTTCGCATAAGCTGTTTGGGGTTTGAAACGAAGTTGAATAGGAGATTGAGGTTATTTCATGAAGAAGGATACATTTCTATTCCTCAAAATTAAGAACTTTTTAATACTCTTAAAACAGTTTAAGGTTGTGTGCTTGATGTCAAAGAAATCTAAGATTGTGGCAACTATGAAAGGACCTTTGTTTCAAATGTTCAGCTTATTGTTGTAACACGCCTCACTTAAAGTCTAAAGTTACAAAGGTCGTTGTAGCAAGTATCAGTTCCATATTATCGGTTTTAGTTACAGAAATTCTAACAACCACACACACATATCTCTTAAACGAAAGGGTAGCAATACCAAATGGTGTGTCCCTAAGCATACGCTCTTTTGTACACTCTACTAAATGAAAAGGTGGCTTCATAAATTCATAAAAATAATCTAAGATTTGTATTACGTAGTAAACAAAGTACTCCACACGAAAATTCCTATTGAGTAATTTGCATCAATGTTTACAATGTTGTGCAAACGTGAGGTAACTAACCATGTTGAAAAATACCGAATGTACTCGGACTAGTTTCTCTACGAGGAAAACGAGCAAACAAGTTTCTTTGTACAAAATGCATACATTTCTTGGAATCAAATTTACAGATTAAACAACACTTACAACTATATACTTACATTCATATTTCTAGTCGCACAAGCATGTGTGTACATACATTTACTTTAATCCATTTTAAAGTAAGGTTACAATAAATTATCCACAGTCCTTCCTGTAAATAGCAAATGTCCACCCTGTGTGCAGAAATACGTCAATCTTACTTGAATTAACGCTGCAGTTTGCATTTGAAGTTTTTATGCAAGTCATACAACCAATTATAGAATTGAGAAAGTCCAATTGCCAATTACTCTTTGAGATAAGACGTTTACTAGATGCAATAAAAATTGTTATTAGTCATTTGAACACCAACACAACCACCCAGTTCCCAATGTTCACATAAATAGCTCAAGTATGATTGTGTCAAGAGCAAAAATAAATTCAGTGGAAAAAGCTCCCGTTTCCCCGAAATAGACTTCTTATCTCTCACCTTTCCCTTTCCTCGCATGTAAAATGTAAACTGCTCAACATTCTCCGATAATCCTATTATGATTAACATGTGTGCATAAATAAGTCTCGTTAAAGCTCCAGTCATTTATTACCCGTAGTATCACGAGACGACTACGACAACCCGTACTGACTTGCATATACTAATGTAGACTCACTCCCTCAGTATTTTATTATTACATTGAGTATTACGTATGTTCTGCGTAATTTTAAAGAATGAAGGTCCATAAATCACGAGCTTAATTAATTTTTCGACATTCATCTCCAATCAGTTCCTTCAAATAATGATGTTATACCCAGATTACTCTGCAGATTACTCCCCTACTTCTTCTTCTTCTGCTTCTCCTCGGAACCGGAAGAAGTTGTAGTCGTCATGTTTTTCTCCGAGGAATTCTCCTTCATAATTTGCAAACTCATTTTGAGACAAGTGAGACTCGGGTCGCATGAGGAGAGCCTCCAGATCCGGGAATAAGTGGGTAGCACTCCCGTCCCGATAAATTGCCTTCCGACGTTCCTCCCACAAGCGACTCACCTCAGAAATAATCCGATCATTTGTCTTCTCACTCACTTTCCCTAATGCTTGCCATCTCCCTTGCACGCAAATTGCAGGCTGAACCATAAAAGTTCCTTCGGGGAGCGTTGAATCGCCTACACACGCAGATTAATCAAACATTTTTCATATATACGAGAAACTTCATCTTTACATCACATCTCATCAAAAGTATTTTCATAAAGTTAATTATACTTCAACCTACTAGGACATAAAACTCCAACCATTATTGCAGGATATGTTCCCCTCGGACCTCTTCCATCCACATCACCCGTAAAACTAACCGCAGACGAAGCAGAGCACATTGAGAAGTCGGAAGCTTGTGGAAAATAATTCCTCCCAGTCGCCATATACGTGATGTCTTCACTGGCAAGCCACATTTGAATTGTCGTCAGAATACTTTCTGTTAAAGCCATCGTTTTTTTGGCTTGGGGAACTGTATAGGCCAATTTCTGCTTCTGCATATTTCAAACAGAATACTTGAAGGTGACGTTCAGTGAAAGAAGAAACAATGTCCTTTTAATAACGCGAGTTGCTTACTTGAATCGAAAGAAAGTCATGAGAAAATTGTTTATAAATGTAATCCCGATTTGAAACGACAAGAGCCAAAGGGATTTCGGTTGTCGGACCTTTCACTACATTTTCCGTTACTCGCATAACAGCATCACGAACTTCAACCCAAGCTCCAATCTGTCCTGGCCATCCCCATGCATGCATACGAGTGATACTTCCCCCCGGAATTCCTCCCAGTTTCGACAATTCATTCTTTGCTGTTTGAACGATGTATTGACCAGAAGCGACAATCCTTCCAGGACCAAATTCGTCAGAGTTTAATGCTTTGTGGAATATCTCTGCAACGTGACACTGAGGTCCATCTCCACCCACAAGCATTCTGCAATAAGGAATCTTAGCTCGCCTTTCCTTCATCGCGGAAACGATATCCACCACTCGTGTTTCCACACGGGCTATCCAGTCACGGTCAGTTTCTGTCGGGTCCTTCTCACGACTCAAATCTTCAGCATAGATGCACAAGTCGCATTGGTACAAACAAGCAGTTAGGGATTTGTGAACTGTAGCTTTGAGAAAGAGAGGTGACGCCATATCAGTAACTTCCATGAGAAGGCCGTTTATCCTCTTAAGGTCCTTGTTGATGGCGTCGTAAATGTGGATGTTCAGGAGAGTATCTGGTGGAAGCATTCTTACAGGCGACAGTAATTGGTTCAATAAAAGTTCCAACATGTCAAGGGGAGCGTTGATTATACAGACGTTCAAAACTGACGAGTCTCCTCTGTCCTGACCTTCGAATCCCCGGCCAAATAACTAAAAAATGTAATTAGAAGTCCAATAACACAGTTACACTCGTGTATAGTAACCCCAAGTAAATTGAGACTTAAAAACTTTTTACTACATTTTTATTCGCCAAAGCCATCGCATTAAGAGCAGATGTTGTAGGATCGTAGTAGATGTCATAGAACATTGCAGCGTATTCACAGAAATCATTGATATCTCCAATGAGTCTGAGTTTTCCGTCGATATCCACAAGGATTTCAAAGATTACTGGGGATCTCACGATGTCCCAGCCTCTCAGCTCTTTCATCTTTTCACAGTAATCCTGTAATACACGTGGATGGAAAGGAGTGAGTAATAAATTTCATTATCTTAGGAAAATACTTGGACACGGGAAGGGATAGTCTCCAGAGGTGTGCAAGTAAATAGGACGCGGAATGGAATTGAGATTCAATTAACCAGGTAGAAAGGAGAGAGAGAGGAAAAGTTTACGAATAATTTGTGCGAAATAATGAAGGACGGAAAAGAACTTTTAAGGAATGATGAGATTGGATTTAGATGAGTAGATGACATACATTCCAGTGGACTCGGTGCTTCATTTCCTTATGAAATACGACGGAAGGATTGAATTCGACAATCTTATCTGCTAGCTTGTCCGCCTTGGCAAACCAAGGACAGTCGTGCAGCCCTATGATTCCAAACCAAGTCATCTTGAAACTTGTTTGGAGACGAACTCTCTCCCTGGTCAGGCTTCCTTCACAGAACTTCAAATTGACCATTATTGAGTTTACCTGTTCATTGCAGGCACAAATTCTAAATGTATATGAAAGGAAACCATGGGAAAACTCTTTTTGGAGCCCTCCGTTGTAATAATACACTTGTATGTGATTTTTAGGGATCGTACAGCTCGAAATTGGCGAGGAAAGGGAAGTTATCATTCAATCAGTTGTAAATAAATAATAATCCCTTTTGAAAACATGTAATTGGTGCATTTACGTCACTTTCAACAATTTAGACAACATTATCTTCGATCTAAATAACAAACAAAATCTTTTATAGGCTCTTGTTATTGGGTTCACTTATTTCCACCTAACGCAAAATTAATGACTAAAATTGTTCGTCGTCGTCCGTTTCTCCTTTTTAGTCTGGGTTCTGTCTTACGTCGTATTGTTTGTTTCAAGAGTGAAAGTTCCAAGAAGCATGGCAAATCAAATTGGTCAAATCACTATTGCAAAACTTGTTCTTGTGACTCTTCTGCAGTCATTTCAAGTATCGTCTGCAATAACCAAAACAAAACAAGAGCTTAAATATTCCCTTCCTGGCTCTTTTATCTTTGAACTTTATATGAAGAAACTGTATAACTGCAGATTAATATTTGTCCATGATAATCATAAAGATCATTTGAATTAAATCGAACGAGTTATCTTGCAGTTCTCCGATATTTCGGTGGAGTTCCGTAGTGGATCTTACATTTTACAAGTTCAACTTTCCATTGATAATTCAAACCATTTCCAGGGACCAACAAATCGCCATCGGCTCCTCATGAACAATAGTTATTGTTCTTTGGTGATTTTATTTATTCAGGAAGATAGAAAGGAAACACCAAAATACCTATTTAATCTGTTGACTCCTCTGTGGGATCCTGTAACTATAAAAGACGAGGATTATTACGTTTTCTTAGGTCCGTCAACTGTTTCAGAAAGTATTATGATGAGTCCTGAGTTCGGTTTGAAACTGAAATATAAACTAGGTATAAATTCTCAACATTCTGGTGTCATAAAAGTAAGCTCAGTCGCTCCATATACTCCGTCAGGAAAGCCTGAACTAATTTCTCTACTTGAAAAGGATGAACAAGATTCTTGGACCACTAACAAACTCTTTCCTGATTTGACCTTAAATCAATTCGGCAGAAGAATTAAGATGGCTGTTCCCAAAGCCAAGTGGCGACTTGCTATGGATTGTAATGGAGAAGACAAAAGGTGTCATCCTGTTGGAGGCTCGTACAAGTTTTGGATTTTGGAAGCGATGAAAAAATGGAATTTCTCCTATGACATGTTTCAGTTTTCGTTGGACGGAGGCACTGGCATTTTTAAGAATGGAACTTGGCTTGGAGCTGTGGGAGATGTTTTGTATGAAGAAGCTGAAATGGGATTTTGGGTTGGAAAGATTCTGTCTCGACACAAAGTCGAATGGTCAGGTCCATTATCATACGAGTGGATGATATTCGCGTGTCACAAGCCTAAATTGTTTTTCTCACCGCAACCCATAATTTGGCCTTTCAGTAGTTCCGTGTGGACTGGGACATTTCTTTCGATCCTCTTGGTTGTGAGTGTAATTAAGTTTCTGATAAGAATTCAAAGTGGAAAGGGAGAAAGCTTGAAATGGAAATGGAGAAAGCTGATCGAGTACACGTTTTCTGTACTACTTGAACAAGATGCTGGGTCATCTAATCCGTCTTTGGTTTTAAAATTTAGTTCTCTGCGGACTCTTTGCACATTTTGGTTGATTTTTGCACTTATTATGTCTAACACTTATAGAGCGAAATTGGTCAGTTTAATAGCATTTCCTATTAGTTCGTGGGTTCCAGATACTTTCGAGGAACTTGCTAATTCACGGTTTCATATTGGATTGAATGTTGTTGGCAAAGGTAATTTAGGTACGACAGGAGACCTTAGCCAAACCTCTTACCTATGTACTATTATTGAATATCAGGTGGTGCTGCGTACGATTTATTCCGATCTTCTTCAAGTCCAACATTTAAAACGATGCTTGAAAAAATGGAAATCCACCCAGATGCTTTGAAATGTTTGAAAGAAGCAGAGAATTCTGAAATGTGCTGTTGCTTGTGGGCAGGAACCGCAGATTATCTCAATCAGAAGAATATTAGTGACAAATACGGAAGAAGCCCCCTCCAGCAGTCATCTTCCTATACTTTCTTTATTCATGACGGAATAGTAAGTTAAGCTAACGAAATCTCAAGTAATACCAAATAATTTTCTAATGTAATTTTAATTTATGTAATGTAATTGTAATTATGTAATTATGCGATTGCAGATATTTCAGAAGAAGGCGATATTTCGTAAGCAATTCGACGTAACGATATGGAATGCTGTACAAATGGGACTTGTTACACGATGGCAAGAAATGGATTTGATTGAAGTACGAAAATCGCGAATGCAATGGGAAAAAGAAACCAGCCAAACAGAAAGAACTTTTCCCAGTTCCAGAGGACCGGAAAAGCTTGAAGTATTTCATTTCATTGGGGCTTTCGGGGTTCTCTCTTGTGGAATCACTTTAGGCTTTTTAATTCTTCTGTATGAAGTTGTGTCAGAGAAAAGGCGGAGTGGTAAGAAGGGATTGTCCTCTTTGACAAGTAGCGATTCACCAGTGTCGCCGGTAATTAATTATCAATAACTGAGCCGAATTACACACCTGCACCAACAATATTTAACTCCATGACCTGAAGTACTAGTTCAATGAAACTGAAAGTTCTAAAGTTTTCTATCAGGTCAAAAATGCAAATCCCTATCATGTATTATGTTTCATCGCAAAGCTTTAATATATATCAGAAAACTACAACACATATAATTATACTTTTTTACACGTTTTGTTTTGTCAACCTAAATAAATATTTTGAATCGATTCATTGATGGATAGATTGAATCTTTAAAATCTAAGAGAATCAACAGATTACCTAGTTAATACTTTTAACAATCATAACACATTTGTGCCTCGCTTAGTCAAGTTGAAAATTCAAATTAATCCTTTGCGATAATACCAATTACAGCGATAATCCTAATTAATTACACTCAATTTCACATTGATCACTACAACTTCTTTCTTAGGCACAGCTCTCGCAGGCATCCCCATCTAATGACTCACATGCGTTGACTTTCCTTTACCTTTGGATCTATAGGCCGTACCTTTGGTCCGTTTCCATTTCATTCTTCGATTTTGAAACCAAACTTTAACCTAGAATGAAGCAAAACTGAGTGTTAGAGCCTTGGATCCAAATTATCCAGCCCAAGGCTAAACTTATAAAATCACCTGTCGCTCCGTCAAATCCAGGGCCACAGCTATCTCGTACCGTCTCAACCTTGTCAGGTAGTTAGAATTTATGAATTCGGTTTCCAGTTCTTTTATCTGCTGCTTGGTAAATGCCGTCCGTTCCTTACGTGACTTGGAGTCTACACTAACAAACATTTCAATTAATGCCAAATTTGTTAAGTTAATGGGTCAACTCAGCAATTAAGTACTTTGGTGGGGCATGGTGAGAAAAACCGATAACACACTATCGCTATCGCTGATCGCTTACCCGAATTAAAATCATTCTCATCTACTAAATTGAAAGGTGAGTTTGACGAAGAAAATTGAAAGCCTGAGATGTTTTCCGCTTGTAAATTCGGGTTGAGACAAAAGTTGTTAATTTTTTTTGAATCATTCAGGTGCGAGTAATTAACTTCAACTTTCTCCTGAATCGAAATCGGAGTCTCGTTTAACGAAAGTGGCTCTCCCGATATCTCCAACTCATCATGATTTTCCAAACTTGATAATTGGATTGAATTTTGCTCATTCGAATTTGATAGCCCTCCAACAAACATTTTTCTGTATCCGAATCCTATTGTAGTGCTGGACACGCCCTCACTTCGCCCATCGGTTTGGTTATTGTAACGACATGTGCTTGTATGTGTTCCATTTCCATATTCACCCTGCAGAAAACTCTTGTTTTCATCCAGTTCCTTGTAAAATTCCTGGACCAGTTTTCCATGATTTCGATTTTGCTCAGAAGGATATTGGAACGGGTGAAAAACATGAGAATCTTCGTAATTCACACAAACTGTGCCTGGTCCAATTTGTTGAGATTGAGGAGATAGTGAGTTGTAATAAGGATAACTTGGAGTAGTTACAGCGTAGCTTGTGACGCTTCCACCACTACTGCTTACATGGCTTACGTCACTTTCACTGCAAGAATCTTCGTCAAGAAAACTTCCAGAGTTGATATTTGTGAATTGGCAGGATGAGTACATTTTAAGGACAATTCCACCTCAAGGAGGTCTCCAGCCAAACTGAACAAATTAGATTTTAAACTTGTAGGTTTAAGTTCTCATTCAAGAAACCCACCCACCTTGTAGTTCAACACAAATCTGAAGAAAGCTTCTTTAGGCGACCCATTCATAGACTTCCTTGTTACGTGACACGAAAGAAAAACAAGGGAAAGAGTTTACAATATGCAATATGAAAGGGAACCCTCAACAGTCCTACGCTGTTCCTCAAAGGAACATGCGATAAAAAGAAAGCGGAGACGAAAAGCCAGACTGCTTGTCGCCGTAATAATTACTTCCTGATAAGATTTCGGGTAAGAAAAAGGCTGCGTTTGAGTTGAAACTGGAAAATGATCCCTTTGGTGGGTCTCCGAGTCTCAGTTTCTCTGTTGTTACAACTTCTATCTTGTGGGAGAACCCACACCAATTTTATGAATGAAATCAACCACACGCTGGTAAGAGCTTGTGTAGTATACGAACCGATGAACCGAAGGTCCGATGCTGTAAAGGAGAGAATCAGGTTTCCTCCGAGTCCAAATAAAGACTTCAGTGGCCACAGCTAATCTTTCACAGCTTTGATAGTATTATCCTGTCCGCAACTCATTTAGAAGATCTGCAAGGTAATGTCAGAAGTGGTAGATCGTCTTATGGCTTTACACGGGCCATGAGCCACTATGAGGGAATCGTATGCCAGATGCACGAAAAGTAGCCAATCGTTCGTACGTATCATATAAGATTCCTCTCAGCGTCTGGTATTCTCATTATCAAACGGAAAGAAAACAAGTTGGGAGCTCATCAGTCAACTTAGAATGGTTTGCTTGACAGGATTGTTGGAAAATATTCACTGAAATATGCACATCACCAAATTAGTCATGTGCTCATGGGCAACAACGCTGATCGAGACATCAAGAACACTGCTTGCTACTGCAAGGAAGTTATCATATTATTTTTCTTTGAACAAATAGGATGAAAATTATGAGTTTGGCTAGACTAGAGAAGGCAGTGAGGTGAATTAACTGGCTCAGAAGCTGTCAGGAAATGTTTCAAAATTCATTATCGTTTCTATTTATTTACTTTTAAACTCATATTTACTCTTCAACCGAAAAATAAATATTTGAATCCTCACCGTACATTAAAGGAAACAAAAACGACGGCAGTTCAAAATAATATGAAATGCTTACTAGCACATCTTGTGCAGAAATGTCGTACATACATAAGGACGTCAAAAAGTTTATATTTTTAAGATATCACTGAATTAAAGTACTAGCCTGTGGCTTGTACATTATACATCTCTGCGTAATTAATTTCATCACTACAATAAACTTCGTATCTGTAACTAAAAGATTATCCAACAATCCACGATTCTACGGTACTAAAAAAGACTAAAAATAGGTAAACTAGCGTAACAAATTAATCATTTCTACATATAGTTGATTTTTAAAGATTGATCTTAAAAGTTAATTCTTCGTTATCGCTACTGTGACACGGGGGGCTGAGGTTGCTCAACAGTTTGAGACACTGAAGCAGGGGCAGGAGCTGGAACAGGGTTGTTAGATACAACTGTATCATGAACGGTCGGGGCTGTAAGAGATTCTACTGTAGTGACCACAATTTGTTGTGGTTGTTGTTGCTGGCTTACTGGAGTCATTGCTGGAGATGATGATGTCATTGGTGACGGAGAGGATAACTGTCCAGACACAGTAATTGTCCCAGGGGCTCCTTGTCTTTGAATAGGCATAAGTAAAGTAGTTGTGCCTCCAGGAGTCGAAGGCCGTCTGGCAATGCGAATATTTGTTGCTCCAGCAGCAACCAAAGATGAGGCTGTAGGTCTTACGGTTGAAACTGGAACTGTAACCAATCTGGCCCCAGGTGTACCTCCTTGCATTGTCTGAGCTTGCCAAACTGCGTATCAAAAAGTTAATATTATTTATACCTGATGTCATACATAAACAGCTAGTGATTTTTGCTAATAAACTTTTAACTTATAGTTAATATACCTGTGCCGGTCCCTGCTACAGTTGCTCTAACTGCATTTAGCTGTCTCATCCCAGAAGTAGTAATAGTTACAGGCTTCAACATTCCTGAAGCTGTTCTGGGGGCATTCGTACTGGTCAAAACTGTCCTTGTTGGACCCCCAGCTATTGTACTAGGAATTTGAATTGCTCGAACGTGACTGGCATTAATTGGAGTTCCAGTTCTAACCGTATGTAATCCACCTGCGGGCAAAGTTGTTCTCATCACTTGACTCCCTGATGCAAGAGCATTCCTCAACTGACTGGCAGTGAATGTCGCAGTTCTGACACCAGTCATCGTTCCAGGTCTAACGTTTCTAACAGAAGCAACTGCTGTGGTTGCGATTGGACCTGTTCTAGCCGTCGCAGTGAATGTGTTGCCGCCTGAGGTTCCAATGCTTACAGGAGTCATTTGTCTACCTCCTGTGGTGAGAACTTGAAACTGTGCAGTCTGTCCAACACCAGCTCTGGCTGCTAGACGAACAGCTGTAGTGTTTGCAGCAACTATAGCAGAAGCCGTGCTACAGACGGCTGCAGACGCAGAATTTGGTGTAGAAGTGGGTGTTTGAACACTTACAGGAAGTCGTACGGTTAGTGGAATACTCTGTCCACCTCCGCCACCTTGAATACCTCCTTGAACAGTTGTTCCAATAGGTTGCTGCTGCAGGATTATCCCTTGCTGCTGGAGTAACCTGACCACTTGACTTCCTGTGAGGTTTTGAGGCAAATGAGATGCCCGTATCAACGCAGTCTGTCCCAATCCTCCACGAACATTAACAAACGCCAAGCTTTGACCAGAACCTCCAACTAGCTGAATAGTAGAAGTCGGTATTTGTAATCCTGTCGAAGTTTGAATGACTGTCTGTCCCTGTCCTTGTTGAACTCTCGCAGGATTGATATTCCTGAACAGTAAAGGCTTTTGATTCATAACAGCTTGGACTGACTGCTGACCTAAAAGTGGTTGATTACTTCTTGCAATCAAGACATGTCGCTGCTGAGTGATTGTTGTTGGAGTGGTTAATGTTGCTGGAGGAAGAGTAGATGTAGACGGAGCTGGTGAGCTTACTATATTTGCCGATACTATTGCATTAACTTCTGAAGACAATATTGGAGTTACTAAATTTTGGGTCTGATCACCTTGAGAAACAACACTTATTGATTCTTCCTGGACAGGGTGTTGCTTAGGCTTGGAACCATACGTACGGACAGCAGCAGGCTGCTGGACTTGGAATTGAAGTAACTGAGGCTGTAGCTGTTGTTTAGGCACTACAACTTTCTTTTCCACTGGCTTAGCTTTCTTTACTACAACTTTCGGCTTAGGGAGCTCAACTTTTACCGGTGGAGGAGGAGTGCAAGGTGGAGGCACAATAACATTGGGAAGAGGGCGGACGCGACAACTGGGAGGCTTGTACAAAGACTTCAATTTCATATTCGGGCCCACTTGCTTCGATTTTTCATCTGTGTTACTATTGTTAACAAGGTTCGTTCCAGATTTACGTAGGTTTGTTCTTGTACTTGCTTTCACACCAGACTTTCTTCTGGACGTCGAGTCTACATTTGAGTCTGAAGAATCTGAATTCTCGCCTTCATTTTCATCTAAAGATTCATTTTCTACTTCTTCAACTTCGTCCACTTCCATTGCATCCACTTCTTCATCCTCCTCTTCAGTTTCAGCATCATCATCTTTGATAGGTATCTCAAACTTTGGTTTCACGGCTAGTATAGTTGGATTGTACTTTTCTGGATGAGTTTTCTCAAGCCACTCACAAAAGCGACGAATGGAACGTATTTGTCGATCTCCTTGTTGATATAAGGTTCTTAAATATACTGCTCGGAGGACCCTGAATATGTCTGCATTAAAGTATGGAAGACCAACTACAGGGTCTAAGTATGGAGTCTTGATTCTACAGATAAAATTCATTAATAAATTAGTACAACGTAAACTAATAAAGCATTAACTTTTGGTAACATCAACTTTATAATATTTGTATTTTGTATCACATACTTAGTCAAAGCGCATCGTCGTATCCGTAGCTTCTTTTTAACTCCTTTGAATCGTTCAAATGCTTCTCCTGCTCTTCCTACATGAGTAAATGAAACAAACGTCCTTTCATAAACCTTAGACGGAGGTAAAGTTTGTATTGGCTCTTCCGCAACTTCTTGCTTTATATCTTCATTTACTTCATTTTCACGTTTCACTAAAGAAGTTACTGCCGGTGATAATGATGTTGTGAACGAATGATACCGAATCATAGGACCTGTCGGAGCTTTTTTTATTATTTTTATCTTCTTTTTCTCCAACTCTAACTGCTTGAACCGTTCTGAAATGGAAAATCATGAATTAGTATTTTAATACTGAGGAAAATTATCAATAATTATGATCCAGTAGCGAAGTGTATAAGTCAGTACTCTTACCTAAGGACTCTAAATTAAGTCTCTCAGTGATTTCACACTCTTCTAGAAGTTCTTCCTGAGTAAGTTCCACCTCGTCAACCTGCTTTGATTTCCATTCTTCACGTCGCTTAGCTTCTAATTTGCTCCTCGCTTGTACACGCTTTTTGGTCTCTACTGACTTTGCTGTTGTCGTGCTTCTCATGGATTTTCTTCTTGGAGAATGGTTTGTACCCGCTATGAATAAACCTTCCGACGCATCTTTCTTGGCAGTAGAACCTTTAGGCCTGCCTGGGCTTCGGATCTCTAACGGCACAGGTTCGAATGCTTTTAATACCATTTCCCCATCCACATCGTCCCCGAGAATTTTCCTCCGCTTCACTCCTTCATTGACGTGCTCTTCGCCAGCATCACCAGAGGTATTCCGCTTTCGTTTTAAAGTTTGTGACGCCTTTTTCACCAACTTCCTGGCGGTGGTAGGTTCCTTATATGCCTTAGTAACTAAACGCTTCGCCCTTTTGGGCTTATCATCATCTTCTCCACCCGAAACAGGTTCATCGTCTTCGTCAATGTCGAAATCGGAATCCACCACATCAGCTTCCTCCTTTTCTTGCCTAAATTAAAATCGCATATAAAATCTTAGCCTTAGCCCTACAGATTAGTTTTTTTATATTATAGGTGTCAGACTCTACCTATATTCGTTATCATCATCTTCATCTTTGAATCCCCCATAAGTTGTAGAATAGAATTCGTCTTCTTCCTCCTCATTCAACAGTTTGGCCATGCGAGACCCTGCCCCCACTCGCTTCGACCTTGTCTTCGCTAAACTCATTTTGGCTGATAAATGATGCGCGTTTTCCGTCAAGAAATCCACCCTCAAATCAATCGCAACAGCGAAGTCTTATGCAAGTACCGAGCCCTAAAAAACGAATTCATTTTATTAGCATTTCAATAACATAAACGGTCAATTAATTAAGTAATTTGGGGTGGGTTGAGAGGACGCACCTGAATAAACAATGTGAATTAACCGGCCGGCGTTTACAAATAATTAAGAACTTAAGACGGATCGAGTAAACAAAGAAGACATAGAAGGACGAGGGGGAGAGAATTTTGAATGTTGGCGGGCCTGTGACACATGACGATGCCGGTTGTGCGAGGAAGCGAAGATTGCCAAATTCCTGAGAAGGTCTGAGTCATTGCCATGTTGAGTGAATCACACCTCTCTTCGTTATGATGGCATGGCTGCACTCTCTCACACTACCACTACCAGCAAGGTGCACGCAAGAGTCAATGCCATCAAACCCACCACTCCTTTCCATGTCCGCCTACAACCGCTTCTATTTCTCAAAAAATGATTTCGAAAATAAATGCTTAAGACAAACACGTTGATTTATAATTTTACATCAGTAGGCTGCGCATTAGCACTACCCAACATTTTATTCTCGTTGCCACCGACCTCGAAATCTCAATATTCCCGATTTATTCCAATTTTGTAATAGAAAACAGCGTTGTGGAAGGGTTGTCCAATTCGTGTAAAAAAGCAAGATTGTCATGCCACTCTTGAGGAGTGATAAGTAAGTATAAGAGATAAGGAGAAAAGTTGTAGAAAGATAAGGCGAATTTCGAAAATGTGCTATTAATTTTACAGTGTAGGTTGGTGTTGGTAGTATCGAGTGAGTGAGTGAGCGTGCGTGCGTGGGAGGTTGCGGGGCGGGGGAGACGGACGGACGCGAAGTGGGAGAGAAGAAAGGCAGAGGTGTTCTCTGCTCGAGTAGATTGGTCCTTCTGGTTGAGCCACGACGACGACAAGAACGGCTTGCTCCACAGTCAACCCACGGTTTGTTTAGTTTTTTAGAATTTTTGTTTCTATTTTCTGTCGTGCAGTCGCAACCCCGGCTTGTTGTATGAGTCAAAAAACTGAAAAACCCGTCTTATCTGGACAGCGAATTAAAACTCGCAAAAGGGGTAAGTTAACTGTTATTTTAAACTTCTTCCTGGCTGCCAGTACGTTGTACGCGTGGAAGTGTCGAACTTCCGATAGGTTTTAAAGTTTGCGCGTTTGAATTGTCGTCTCCTCCAAGACCTTATGTATTGAAGTGTTTTATCAAAAAGTTTCGAATTGTCGATGAGGTCTGTACAGATTGGTAGTACTTTCTCTGCGGGCATCCTGCTCTTAAAATGTATACCAAGGCGTTCACGCTGTTGAACAGGTTGACAGTTGACAGGAGCTTCTAAAGAGTAGGCAGTGGGAGGTTCACTTCACAGGTGGTGGTTGAGGATAATAGGAATCATTATCATGCGATTTTAACTATGAGTTTAGGGTTTCTTGTAGGTAAAACGGTTGTTGCAATAAATTGCAGTCTGCAATTGGTCGTTGTTGAACTAATTTTGTAGTAAGTAGAAGTAGCACAGGTACTTGAAGCGGAAGCTGCCGCAGTGTACAACCGGTTCAGCAAGTGCTCTTTGAGCATTAGACTCAGATGTTCAGAAACATTAATTTTAAAATCGTAGAACAGACGCATAGATCGAAATCTACTACCCTTTTCCTTTGTTTCGAAATTCATTTTGTTTGAGGTATAGCTGAAAAAGATTCAATAGATTTCTGTAATCCTTGATAGTTGAATGACAATGTGCTTGAACGGTCAAGGTCGACCTGGGATAATCGTACCCATTGTCATTGTGTTTGCGTCTGGCGTCTGGCAATTGTGAGATTGTAGGTATGATTATGACATTCATTACGACATATCGAGTATAATAGTTAGTTAAGTAGTGTCGCATTTTGTTTTCTCCTGAACTGCTGATTCATTAATGACGATTTCCGATTGTGGCATTCGTCGAATGAAAACATCTTTGCGTCAGCCTCATTGATTTTCACTGCTGTGCGTACATTTAGGACTACGGTTAGATGTAAGTGTATGACTGACAGCACTTCAAACAGTTCAAACTGTACAATTTCATTAATTTCTATTCGTAATTAAATTAAAATCATAGTAGTCGGCTTGCCTCTGAATACGATTAATAATGCCGGTGATTGATCGCATAAAAATAACAATGATTGTTTTGATTCATTGACTCCCATTAAATTCAATATCTAAAATCACGGGTTTATTTACAATTAGGTATTTTATAGAGGGAGACAGGTTACTAACCCTTTTTGTGTGAGTGTGATGAGTAAATAAAATACTTGATGACCAATAGATTCAAGTCTGCATCATCATTTTCATCATCAAGACGGAATGCAGTGATATGTGGTATTGACTTGTTTAGGATTAGTAATTTGCATGCGTTAGCTGCATGGGAAAATAATGATTCATGCTGATGATGGACCACCCGACAAATCTTAATTCCTTCATCCTTGGTTTTTTGCTGTGTATTAAATAGATAGCCACAAGCATTTTGTAAAATGTAAGCAGTGGACAAACAGTAAACAGCTTTTTCATTTTGATTTTCTGGTTTTGTAATTCATCAATCAGGGTATTAGGGACGAACCGAATAACAGGGTATTTATGGCCGAGTAATGAAGTAGTCCCGTTAAAGCGATATGGAAGGAGGATAGACATGCGAAGTCATAATTTCTCACAGAAAAAGTATGTCATTTACTACAATATTCATTTTACTTTGTACTTCAGTTGCACAGTATGGCCTTGTGTTCAGCCGTGATATTATTATTGTCAGTGTTGTAACATTTTTACCAAGAAATGCACATCTTTCAGCTGGTTTGTTATTCAACCTTGTTGGTTATTTTTACTGTTCATGAATCCAAAAATAATACTGACTTTTGATAGGTATTGAGTTGCAAGACCATCATTCTGTTATAGGCGATTAGAGCTGGACTAATAGTAATAGTATTAGCAATGCTTTTGCAAAACGACGTGCCTAGCAGTGTCAAAACTAATTATGGCGAAGTAAGTGTTATTGAATGAAGTTGAGTTGGAAATGAGACTTCAAAGTTAAACTAATAGTTAATGCTGAGCTGTACTTAAATTCATACAGATACAGTATATACAGCCTCCTGGTTTTGCAATATGAGATGCCTTGTCGTTAACAAGTTGCATCTCACTCTGTCTTTTAACCAAGAATTCATTAAAATCTGTTATTGTCAACGAATGCAGATTGAGTTTCAGGGCTCTCAGACATTTACTGTTCAAAGATATTAAATGTAGATTGTAGGAAATTTGGGACGCTATAATATAATCGAACTGGCACAAAGGAAGAATTGTACTAAATGCTGAATTGCTGACTATTATAAGGCCCAGATTAAAACTTACATCTTGTTTTGCGTTTCTAGATGAAAAGGAGAAACTTGATGTTACTGGGTTTCGGGACCAACTCCTTCAGGGGCTGATAGAAGCTGGTACGGATCTAGATGCTGTAAGTAAATTCTTGGATGGCGCAGGTGGAACGAAATTGGACTATCGACGATACGGAGAGACACTTTTCGACGTGTTGATTGCTGGTGGTATTCTTGGACCCAATGGAGTCACTCCGGCAGAAGGGGGCAAGTTGGCTCCTGCCTGCGTCTTCGCGTCTGAAAATTCCATCGAAGGCCTCCGAGCCTATGAGCAGGTAATAAAATTCATTAGTAATTTTGTCCGCCTAGTGGGTTTGCAATTGGTATATTTTCTTTAACTGTGTTTTAGGTGTTCCTTAAGTTGATGCGTCGATTCAAATATCTGGAGAAAATGTTCGAAGAAGAAATGCGCAAGGTCTTTACATACATGAAGCGATTTTCGGATGAAGAACGAATCAAACTGGCTAAAATGACGGGATTATGGATTTGTAATAATTCCTTAGGCCCTCATGTTTTAGCTGTTGTCGCTGTTGTAAGTTGAAATCGAGTTCCATCTATCGAAAACAATATTTTTTTTCGCATTTTTCAGTAACGTGGATATGTTCATAATTTATTTAATTGCAGGAACATCTTGTAAAAGACAATGTGGCTCTGGATTTTCTTCTTCAAGTTTGTGACATTTGGAAGCAAGAACGGGGAGTGTCTAATATCGTATCTGCAATGAAGAAAAGTGGTTTAGAGACAAAGTAAGTTCAGTCCTTTTCCAATAGCTTATTCAAGGGACAGGTATTAAAGTTTCTCAAAGCAGGTTTAAAATAAGCTGTGATTTTGTATAATTTAGGTTGATGGAGTTTTTCCCTCCCAACAAACGAACTCCAGAGTACTTTAACAGTGTTTTCCAAGAAAAGGGTCTGGCAGAAATCGTTCGGCTTCAAAAGAACCAAGCCTCTAAAGAACTTATAAAGGATCTGCAAAAATTGGTTTCCGAATCTTTAGATGAAAATAAATCAGCTAAAGAATTGATTGCCGAAGTAAAGGAATATTCCCTGAAGAACAACCTTCCAGAATCTGAGATAATTACGATTGTAAGATGATGCTATGCTTAAACATCTAAACTGAATAAGTGTGCATATTATTTCAACTTTATTAACTGACTATATCATATTTTGTTACAGCTCTGGGGAACTCTTATGGCTGCTGTAGAATGGAACAAGAAGGAGGAATTGGTTGCGGAACAAGCATTGAAGCACATCAAAACTTACGCGCCCCTTCTTGGAGCTTTCTGCACCACTCCTAAGTCGGAACTGACTCTAATGCTCCGTATTCAAGAGTTCTGCTACGACAACATGAACTTCATGAAAGTTTTCCAGAAGATCGTACTTCTTCTGTACAAAAGTATGTTTTTACAAGTGTCATTGCACATCAGTTCACAAGTTTTCCTTGTATACTTCGTAGAAAGCTCACCATAATCGGTTGTAATTTACAGCTGATGTTTTGTCGGAAGACTCTATTATGAAGTGGTTTAAGGAAGGCCATTCATCTAAAGGTAGAACTGTGTTCTTGGAGCAAATGAAAAAATTTGTCGAATGGCTTCAGAATGCCGAAGAAGGTAAGTTAATTTACTTCAAGTATGACAAATCAATCGGTCCCAGTTAATTTCCTAATTTCGGCAAATCTTTGTTCCAGAATCAGAATCTGGCGAAGATGACTAAATGAATTATGGAACGGATTCCAAACGTTGAGTACTCAGAAATCCATCTTTAAGTCTTGCCTACCGTCATCATCGGCTAATACTAATCCTACCGAGCATCAGCAAATTGGCTCTTGATATAATTTGACTTCGACCTTTATCATCCATATAAATCACAAATTAATATCTCAGGATTTCTTCAATACAAATCGACAAGTTTTCCCTTTTCTCCACATTTGTCACGCGGTCATTATTCCAACGACCCTCTCCATTTCACTCTTCGTTCACGTTTGAAGTAAATTCTTTCTACTTGTAATGTAATCGTAAAAGTTAACGTATAAGCTAAAGTTATTGTTTTTTACAGTTAATGGAGTAAAGTGACCACGAACTTAAAATGTTTACTAAAATGTACAAGTATGAGAAATAATTAATTACTGGTTACGTGTAACTTTCATCCAGCTCTTGTTGTACCAAACTGCAAACAGCATACGTTCATCACTGAAAGTAGTATTTTTTACAGGTTTACGAACAACTCGGCACGAATTACTGAAATATAATACTACACGAAAATACAACAATCCTGAACCTTAAAATAGCTCTGATGGAAAATCAGCTAACATTTGTAGCAGATTGGTAGATAGCAAGAACGCTTTAAATAATTATTTTTCTGAGATTCGCTTTTTTACTGTGGTAAATTAGGAAATGTTCATGATTTAATCTGTTGTGGATATTTGAAAACGTGATGTACTGTGGATGACTTCTACTTGGCTTTTAAAGTTCGCTGCTACAGCTCTGTTCAAATCTGTAGTATTTGAATGTGAATCTGAAAATCAATTTTAACTGAATCATAAGCATTAAAACTTTGAAAATTTTGACTCATGTAGAGAATACAGAGAGAAAGTAGTAAGCGAAATAACGCAAAATGAAAGTTTGTATTCTGAGAGTTTGATAGCTTCAATCTGGAACCTAACCTCTAAATGAAGGTTGCTGTACAGGTCCTTTTGTTCCGAAGAATAAGATGGTTTTCGTTAAAACCACTTGAATTCGAAATAACTAATCCAGCTTGTGTAATCTCTAGATCTTGAATAATAGTTTTAAGCTAACTACATGAAATATAAGAATTAAAGACTATGAAAGTACTATGAGTATTTAGAATACTTTTAAACTGAGAATTACTTTACGATATTTGAATTTTTACATATTTTGATTATCAAATTCAAAGCCATGACTTGTCGTCAGAATGAAATTTTTGCGAATTGTCCTGTATTATAATGAAGTGAGTGTATAGGGGGTTTATTTCTGTATGTCACACTCTAAGTTGACTGAATTCATAAAATGCAGGACATTTTTAGCGTCAATTTAACATGCAACTTGTTAATCAGATACTTTACCTAAATGAGTAATTAATACTTTACATCTGTCCAATTAAAGTGAATTATGAGTTTTTGTCCATGTGGTTTATATTAATGTCACCGCTCATAACTCCATATTGTATCGATATTTCATATTTATTAATAAGAGTGTAATATGACTGTAACAAGTATAAATTGTTATTATGGCGGTACTGGTAAAGTAATTTCATTGAAATCTTTAAGCTCATCTTCGTATTATGCAATTATTGCGTTCAACAGTCAACCTGGTACAGAATATTTAGTATACAACAGGTAAAGGTAAGGTACATCCTCTTCTAAGGCTTAATATGTGAATGTGCAGCAGCGTGCAGAAATGTATTCTAATTTCTATATAGTTGGCAAATAAGATCATTCACGTTCATTCTCTTGAATTATATCAATAAAACAACAAAAACAACATTTCCTAGATGCGTTCAAAGTCTGTTTGCTTTTAAGTTACGCAGAATTGCATAATCGCCAACACCCCCGCCGTCCATCATACTTTTCTCCCCAATCCCTAAGCAAAGAGTCTTAAAGAACTGCACAAAAGCTTAGTAACTGCAGAATAAAGCCATTCTTTCAGAGTACAAGAAAAGTTTCAAACGATCCAGGTGTTCACTTTTCAACCTTTTCTTTCCTATTTACACTGACCATTCATCCATCAATAAATTGAAATGGGTTCCCTTTTACCGTTTGAATTCATTCATCCTTGATTGTGAAGTTGCTGAAAAAGATGAATTGCCTTTTCTTTGCGTCACAAGGACTCACTTCAAGTCGCATTTCATGTTTCGTTTATGACCCCACAGAAGAGTTGACTGAGTTTTGAAACTACCTAAGATGATCATCAGATGACCTTTCTACTTTCTAGCTGCTCCAGTTCTAATTGCAAGGAACAAGATGGGTAAGTGATAGTGATGGGTGGTACTGTTTCTGAATACTCGAACCAACTCTTTCACGGAGCATAATTGAATTAGCTCAATTTCTAAAACAAAAAGTCAAATAGAGATACGTGAAGCAACAAACCGTTCCCTAAACTTCAATTAACTCTCTTGTGCGTTTTATTTTTTACCTGTAAATTCATACGTAGCATTTTGAACACATGTTGTTGTGGCACGTCCGTGCGTCTAATTTCGAAAAGGAAATGTCTAAATTTTTATTATGTCTGGTTTCATTTTATCATAAGGTTGTAAGAAGTCGTAATAAGGTAGTCTACTTGATAATGTAGAAAAGCACTATAATACTATTATTGTTAAATGCGCATCTTGATGTGTGTGCAAGTGAACTAAATTACAGTAGCTCTATTTTAGCATCTACAAAAAACACTTATTTAGTTCGTATTGCTTATGCTTGCTTGCATGAGGTCATCCGCTTTCATGCAAACGTACATTTTGTTGTAAATACATGAAACTCTCATGACAGCTTCTTCTTCGTCCAGCCTGATGTTGGATGTCGAACCTTTTTAGTGTGTAAAGCGAAGCGTGTGTGCTTCTTGAGCATCTTATGATCTTACATGTTGGAGAAACTCGCAAGAAGGTACTCTTCGACTCTTCCACTATCCACTGTTATCGTTCATAGGCAGAGGTAATCATCTTTCGTGTCTCAAAGGTCTGAGGATGTAGGATGGGATAATAAATTTATATTTACCATCTGCATATCCACCTTCTCTCATTGTGAGACTCGATCTTATTGAATAAAAAGTAGGGACAGCAGCTGCAGACCAACAAGATGAAATACATCCTCTTCTAAGGTGAGGATTGGACAAAAAAGACCATTTTATATTGAAATGAGAAACTCACTATTGTAGCTTAGTCTCAAAATTTACTGCATCTCTCTCTTTTTCGAATGAAAGGATCGCATCTTCTTAAGAAGAAGAGGACACAGAATTTCTCTCAATTGTGCAAGAAGAGATTCTACACAGAGACCTTTTTCGTTCTTTCTTTTCAAAATCCTTCCAAAGTATTCAATGATGCAGAAGAAGATGATCCCTTTAAATTCAATGAATGCATAATACATTCGCTTTTAAGGTGGAAAAAGGTAAAGGTGCGCTCGGGAATCTTCTTGACCCAACTCGATCAATGGAACAAACCTTCAAACGTCTCTTTTTTCAATTCACAACTTACTTAGATTTATACCGAAAGCTGTGCAAGGAGAGTTCAACAATAAATTGGTAATGCCTGTGACAATGAACCAATGAACATGGTTATCCAATTGAGGTAGGCAGTGAGTCCAACAGCACTACAAAATACTTTCTATTTTCTACACACAGTTTTGTCGTGTGAGATTACTTTTACGTATATTGCATAACCTTTGTTTATTTTAGTGACTCATTTTTACACGTAACGTAGTCTTATCCAGTTCCAGTGGAATGTGTGATAATTCGTCACTACACACAATATAATTTTGTTTAAGTGTTGGACAAGAAATGTTATGTTGTTCTGGTCGTGTATTACTCACAGTGATTCAGTGAAATCACACATTGTGACTGTCGTAAAAGATTCTGCACACTTCCAGCATCCAGAGACCAGCTTTTCCATGTCCATTCGATAACCAATAGGCAATGTGACACAAGAAACTTTTATGACCATATAATTGTATCGCAATAAAATAACCGTTTGTCCTGTAGTTCAAAGAATATTATTATTGGTCTGTTGTTCATTGATTTTTCTCAGCTCGGTGCTTGATACTTTCAACATGAGATTTCTCAATAAAGCTTCCTCAGAAATCATTGCGTTTCCTCATATTCTACATTCTACGCTGTACTTTCTTCTATAAAGTTCAGCATGACCCAAATCTTTATCGCTTAACCATTAACCACATGATTATAATGCAGCGAGGAATACATAGAAAGCCTTTTTGCCAGTGACAGTATGACAGATGTGGCTGTATTGCTTATGATGTCGCTAATTCTGCGAGACCAGTAAAAACGTGCGTACTTAATGAATACAAAGATTTCATGAACTTCATCTGGGAAGTTGGTAAAGTGGTTGGGGATGTTGGTAACACGATAATGTCCTGTCTAACAAGGGAATAAAAGTTTACACAAAAAGTTGGCAAGTTGTTAACGATAAAAGAAATATTACAGTCTCGTGGTCCGTGGATCGAAAAGTCAACGAGTGAGTAAGCTGCTAACTTAAAGTGATTCATGCTTCTCTCTCTCTGTTTTGTGCGTCGTCTGCTGTCTGTACTTTCACATCCCCAGCATATTCCCTTCCCCGAGAATTCATCTTTAGTCTCTAAGAATAAATTAACCGCATCGTGCAAAGATCCGATAAAAAGGGATAACTCAACCCTCGTGAGAACCATTCCCATACATGAAAAGCACAGTTTTTCACAAGTTAGCTTCTTGTCATTCAAATGATGACATTTCTGTCACATTTTTTATGCAGATAAATTCATTTACTACGCACTGCTTAATGCTACCACACAGCTATACACACACAACACAGCCCTCCCGTGACTTGTAAACTTGTAGATGAAAATATAATATGTGCTCAATGTTCTGCGGATGAATGGGTTTCAAATAAATGTATTTGAAAATCCCTTAAAAGACATTTCAATACCAATCATACACATCATATGAACCATATTGTGTTCAGTGCTATGTTAACCATTCTCTCTTTATTACTATAATTATTGCAGTACAAAGCAAGCATTCCACAATTCCGAGTCTCCCCACAAGCAAAAAGAAAACTTACCAACATCCACATCATCAATTTAATTAGAAACGGTCCAAAAAGGATCCCCAGGAATAAGAAGTCATTTAAAGACCAACTGGAGGCCGGGAGCAGTGCAATGTGTCATACAAATCACGTCACAAATGCAACAATTCACGACCTCCATTTAAGTCTTTATTCGGTCATACACAGCAATTATAATTGTCATCAAACCACCTTTATCTTCGAGGGGACAAAAGGCGACTCCCAACCGTAGAAACGAAGAGAAATACCCCTTGGTGGGCTCGTCATCATAAAATTTGTTTTTTTCTTCGAAGTCTCGTCATTCTCACCTCCAGGCCGGGACGAGTGCAATATTAAGTTCAATGAGAAATCACAAATACTGCAACCCGACGCGACCGATAGGTAAAAGAACAACAACAGCAGCAGCACATCCGGTGATTTTTCTTAAGGTACAAGAAGGGACACAGGAAGTCTAGTTCTTGTTAATGGTGCTTTCATTCATTCAATGTATATAAAATAAGGCATCCTCTCTCGTTCCATCCATCCGTGTACAACAATCAGATCCGTGTGTGTCCTTCATCTTCATCATCTTCTTCATCGAAGTAATCGTGGGATTAGTATTTTTTTCTCAATTTTACAACTACAAAAGCTTCCTCTCCAGCTACTAACCTTTAAAAATCCTCCGTTAATATGCCCACCCTAGAAATAAACACGAAAGCCACATCACATCTTATTCATGCACATCGTTTTGAGACTAAGAAAAGCCAAGAAGCAGGACTGTCTCTTGGCCTTCCTTCATGCGAGAGAGTTCTACAGACATAACAAGAAGCAAGCAAACGAGCACTGAGCTCTAATCTCTCATTATAAAAACAACGGTAGACACATAAAACAACAATACGATTATTAGATGCACACCACAAGTCCACAAGATCCTCACAAACAACAAGTTGTTGGTCGGTGGTGGTGGCAGTGGTGGAAATAGAGGAAAAAACCCAACCGGAAATAACATATGGGTGATAGGAGATCATGAGATGAGCTTACGAATTGGCTGGAGGAAAGAAGGACAGGACAGAAGTTAGCATCTAAATAATCAGTATCATAATGATGATGGAGATGGCTTTCTTGAACTTCTACTACTCAGCTCGTCTAGCCTCAGGAAATTTTATGAATCTTTTAGAGAGAACAAGTGGAACATCATCTCTTATAAAAGAACAAGTTCACATGCATCGAGTGTTCTCATCTACAAAAATGTATCTTCTACAGCTACTCGAGTAAGCATGCTTTTCTCTTGACTCTCGAGAAACAAAAGGCTTCACTTTTTACTCGAGAAAAATGAGATGAGATGTACCTTTTCTTCTACACACAAACTTTACACATTTTCAATATCAAACCAGCTCGCAGTATCGTCCGGATGAAGGATTGAAGCAACATCTGCTTTCATTTCTTCAATATTATTAGAGTTTCGAGTTTAGAGAAGTACCTTACACAATCTCAATGTTAACTAATAATAATGTAGCTTGGATCGAGTTTGATTGATTCGATCGTAAAGAAATATATGTTTTTTATTCTCAGGCTATAAAAAACCAGCCAGGAGACATATGCAACGAATTCTAGGAAAGATTCTTATGCATCTGAACACAATCAACAATGTTGTTTTAATCATTCCACATTGCTCACAATGAGAGATCCGAGAGAGAGAAGTAATTGCTATTTGTAACAAAGACATCATAATGAACAAACGCACGACATTTCTTTAAATAAGAAGTTCGTGTTAATACATAACTCCTGACCTTACTTTCTTGTTCTTCTTAACAAAGTCTATTTTAATGAACACTTCCTCAACATTTCAAATTACTTTTGGGCCAATTATACTTTTATCTCGGGTGTTCCGTACTCAGTAGGTCTTTCTCCAATGTTGACCTGTGTCCCTGTGATTTAAAAAAAAATGTTTTTATGCCTCCGGTAGATAG
>JAQGAD010000630.1:0-32257 GCA_034696625.1 Isotomurus palustris | reverse complement strand
TCTCTTGAATTTGGGAAAGGATGAGATTTATATCTTGTGGTCAAGGGCAGAACAGATCATTTTTTAGTCTTAGCCTCTTCGGTTTCTTTACAAACAGAAATTAACGAGTTGTACTAGAGATAATGATCGTCAATGTGCGTTCATTATTATCATTATCACACCTGACTTGAGAGTTTAAAAGGGTTGAGAGAGATAGTTGAGAAATGAGGGTTCTTCTAAAAATACCCATCATCTTTCACTGTAATCAATAGCTATATTATTATTGCTAGCTTGCTAATAATTTTGTCATAAAATTAACGATCTATTGTTCCTATCCCTAAGTTGTAAGTGAGAAAATACGATGTGTATTTTTAATATTGTCATTATTTTCTTCTCCTTTTACGAGTGAAAATTGAGGTCATCTTTTCTTTCCCTTAACAGAAACACACTATGTCCCTTCCATACAAGAGGACAATGAAGCTCCTCACCATCTCTTTAGTAATAATAGTATCATCACTCATCCCCAGGGGATCTTGTGGGTCACTGGAATCCTTAAAGGGACTCCACCACCAAGACATGTCCTCAGTTTCCTCATCTTCTTCATCCTTTGCTCCAACTTCTTCGTCTAATGTCGTAGCCGTAGCTCAGCCAAGAACTTCTAATGGAGGCCAACAACTCGTCTTCGCTCAGCCAAGAGACTCATACGCTTCTGCAGGCGGAAGCTCGTCTTCTTCTTCCGGAGGATATTCCACAACAGGTGGAAGTTCTTACGGAGCTCCGTCCTCAGGAGGATCCGCTGGGTCTTCCTACGGAGTTCCTTCATCCAGTGGAAGCGTTGGAGCCAGTGGACAAAATCCTCAAGGCTCTATGACATACTACTACTATCACTATCCTGCTGGTGCTTCCAATGCTGTAGGAGGAGGACAAAGTGGTGGATGGGGATCCGATGTCACAGGTCAGTTTAATCTATAAATAGGTTTCATAAACAACATTATCTTTCATTCATAAAAGTGTTGTTTGTGGTTTGTGTGGGACCAAAAATCTCTCCAAAAATACCTTCGATGCTCCACATTTCCTTTTATATCCGCAAACAAAGTTCAAACACGCCAGTGGCAAAGAATGAAGGAGAGCATTTATAAAAACCTTTTCTGTACAATCAACTACACCTTGTTAAACTGCAGAGTGTGGTTTCTATTCATCTGTGAAAGGAATTGATAAGCATTCAAAATTGTAGAGAAGTCCAATTTACGTCTCCTTGTGTGTAGAAAGATACACACGAGAGTTGCATGTTCCTAATGAAAAGAGATACACTAGAAAGCAGACTAGCAGACCATCTGACACTTTTATTCTTCCTTTCTATAAATCTCTGTTACTTAAAGAGATAACTTCCTACACTCGTTATCTTAAGTCTTTTAATACCAACACAAACGCACCTGCCTTTTTTTCATTTCATTAGTTTACGTGTGTTTTCATCTATTCTTGGTATTCTCCAATCTCATTTATTTTCTCGGTCAACAGTCTTGCCTACTGTTCAGACACACTTTTGAAATTCAAATGAAGTGTTGTTATTTACAACACACGAGATTAAAACAAACCTCAAGTTCTATTTTTTCGTAGAAAACTTCAACTAGAACAGTTTTTCATTGACTGAAAGGAGCTTTTTTACATTTTTAATCCCATTTAATTGTTTGCCTAACACTGAGACTCATTTGCATTTACTTCATTCAAGCCTACACAAGTAGAAAAGTCTCGCTCTCAGATTGTCCTGCTCTGTTTCGGTTTCAATCGTTTAACGTTTAATGTCCTCTTAACTCTAAACGGTTTTTTGCAATAGGCTACCTGACTATTTATAGTTGTAGAGACGCGAGTTGAATATCTTAACGATGAGGCAGCACAATTTATATCTGCACAGCCTACGGTCAAGACATGAGATTCATATTGAGACGTATGCGTGCAACTTACGAACAACGATATTCATTTCCTTCTCTTTCATCATCGTGCGAAGAGATGAGTGAAACTCCCTTCACCTTAAACTTTGAAGAATTCCTCGTCAGCGTTTCCTTTCTCATTGACATTCATAGCCTCACTTTCTCATTGTTGTACGTAAGACGTAGGGAGACCGAGTCATCCGTCTCCACCCTTCCCCGAAATGACCTGTGATTTCATTGTCAATCAAAAATTATCCTTATTGATACTCCTGACCTTATTTCTAATCTTCTTTCTTCCGTATCTCAACTTACCCCAGCTTATTCTTTACTCACGAAACTTGATGATGTTCCAGGTTACACTGATGATGATGGACTTGACGGAGGTCTTGGAGGGTTAGGAGGCCTTGGAGGACTCGCAGGTCTTCTTGGAGTCAAGGGACTTAAGGGAATCGGTGGACTGGGACTTCTAGCTTTGTTTAAACTGTTGAAACCTCTCCTTCTTCCCTTGTTGCTCCCACTCTTGTTGCTCCTTCCTCTTCTCCTTCTGTTCATTCCAATTCCAGTCATCACTATTCCAACAACCACTGGAAGGTCTCTGGAGACCACTATCACGGATAAACTGTACCATGGAGTGCAAATGGCTCAGGATGTTCTCACAAGCGGACAATGTATTGAAAGAGTTGCTTGCGAACTCAATAAACGATCTAATGGAACCTTTGCCCACAAAGTTATCTCTGGGTAAGAATAGAAGTGTACTAGAACTGTACCCGTAATAATTGAATTTAGCTTTTTTACTTACTGTTTTCCCACACTGTTTGATACCTCAGAGTTTTTGAGAAGTCCGAGCCGTACGTGTCGAAGAAATGGCGACGAGGAATGCGAGCCTACATGGAATCGTCGACTGACGACTCATCTTCAGCTCCGTCGTGCTCCAAGTATTCTTGCGACTTGTACAAGGAGTTGTCTCGTCGTATGGAATAGTAGTAACGTATTAGAATAATGATAGACAAGCGGATGTTAATAGCATCTGCACACCCACAACGACTCTCTCCCCATACTTTCTTAAAGACAATGATCGATGAAATGACTGACTGACTCGGGAAAGGTAGACGAAGACGGATTTAAGTTTATTTTCCTTTAACGACGTTGTGGCCTGATTGGCACAACAAGACACACAGCGGGTGCGGCTGACCCACTGCATCCCATTAACCTTTTACGACCGCAGCCCACAATATAAAAAGCCTGGTGACCACTTCACTTCACTGCCGGATTATTCACAGTCTCTCTTCTCTCTCCCTTCTGAAGAAGATGCCTCCGAACAAAAGCTTATTCTCTGTGGTGACAGTAGTCATTGCTACTGCTGTTGTGTCTTGTGTCAACGCTGAGACTCTTGTGGGACTCCAGAAGGACTCTCAAAGTAATTCTTTGCGTCACTCCCCCTCTCAAGTTTTTTCTACTTCTTTGGATTCCGTCAATGAGCCCAAGGGGTTCAATCTCCAGAGTTCTTACGGCAATTCTGCTGAAGCATCAGGATCTTATCCGTCTCAACAGGTAATTTGCAACAGTGGGAATTCAGGGTCATCGAGAATCTGCCACGCTAAATAGTCCCAAATGTTTCTAATTTCGGTGTTTAACTGGTGACATTTCAGTATGCCCCAACGTCTTCTGGAAACGCTGCATCATCTTCTGCGGCTTCCTACGAGTCTCCCTTAACCCCGGGGTCATCTTCCCAGGGAAATGGCCCCTACACTTACTACTACCAACATTATCCTCACGGAGCTACGGGAGGAAGTGGAGGAGGACTTGAAGGTCACTCGGAAGATCACTTGGGAGGTTTCGGAGGTCTTGCAGGTTTAGGAGGACTTGGAGGCATTGGAGGACTTGGCATTCTAGCAGCTGCAGCCAAAGGAATCTTAGCAATCAAACCATTCCTCATCCTCGGCCTTCTTATGCTCATTGCTGTCCCAATTCTCCTTCTCTTCCTTCCTATCCCAATTATAACCATCACTGGACAAACTGGAATGGTAAACGGTAGTGCAGGAAGGTCTTCTCCTGCACAAGGAGCTCTCTCCTACCTCACCACCTTGTCCAGTAAAGTCCTCAGCTCTGAGGAATGTCTTGAACGAGTCCTGTGCAAAATGCCCCAAGCTCCTGAGACCTACAAGAAGAAAGCTCGTCAAGTATGGGAAGCTGTGGAAGGTCATCCTTTCCTCCAAACGAAACCTCGAATCTCTCGAGGCTTACAAGCGTACTTTGATCCTGCCCTTGGAACTAAAAACCGAAACTTTAAGTGTAACCAAAGGTTCCGTTGTTCAAACAAGTTTCTTTGAAAATCTACAGACATTCAACTTCAAATGACTGACTTAATGAAACGCTTACACTGACTTGTAGAAAAACGCGACTGCTTAAAAGTTCACTTTTTAACACGGAGAGTACTTTTAGACAATCAACCTTGACCTTACAGACATTCTATTGTATGAATTTACTCATTCATATACATAGTATTGATTTTAGAGACGTACAAACGCGTACTCGAACAACCGACCTTAATTTTTTAAAGTATTTTGATTAGCTCCTTCCTGCTACCCTACATCATCTACAATATTACTTAAACTTACGAAAAGACTGTGATGAATTATTTTAATCGACGACTATATAGTTCAAACCACTTTGCTCAGCTACAATCTACAATTAACTTTATATGAACGCTATTCTTACAAGATGGACTGGACTCCACGTACATTTTACATTTTACAGCAACCACCCATTCTACGATGTACCCATAATTTATTTTTTTATTGTTACCTTTTTATAAGTTTTGTTACCTACTTACCTACTGAAGAGGAGATCATCTGAGATGATTGCATGTTGTTGTTGATGTTATTATTGTTTTAATGTTGTTTTATGTATTGATGAGGAATGTAATAAGACAAAAGAGTAGGACACACATCAGAGAATCGCATCTGTTATTTTAATTGCAACTTGCAACGGATCTTATTCATACTCACTGCAAGGAATTGTAATGAGATTCGCACAGCAATAAACTTTTGGAAGACAATCTACAACCATGAGCTATTTTTAGCGTTTCACAAGAACAAATGATCTCTTAGTTTGTGGGTTGAATCCCGGCATGTGGTTTTAAATTTTTGTTATCATGAAATGAATGAGAAGACACCGATAATACTATCTACTGGTAGTATGAATGTCAGTGTATTGAGTGTATAGTGTGAGGATGCATGTGAAGTACAAATAGCATTTAATGTGATTTGTTGGGAGTCACAAACTGCCGATAGTTAATCTAAATCTAAAATGAGATGACCAAGAGAGATGAACACATCATGAGAGACATGAGAAGAGGTACATCGCGCTGTTGGTGTGTGTGAAGTCTGGATGTGCTTAATGCAGTGATAAAAGTATATAGAAGGAGATGAGGTAGTTTTGGAAGTGGTGGTGATGATGCTTTTGGTGGTGGAAGTCGATGCAAAAAAGATTAAAAGTCCTCAGGGTATGTAAAGTACATACACAATGCAATGACTGAGTCTCTTAATAATATATACTTGCTTAGCTTGGTTGTTAGTTAGATGACGGTGTGTAGTATTAAATCTCTTGGTGCAGTCCACTCATCGGTTGTGTGTAGCGAAACGAACACTCAACTCTTCAGTTGAAGAATTTGGTTGAAAATGTCTGGTCTTGTCCATCAAAACACTAAAGTCCATCTGGATAAGAACGGAGTGGGAGACTTTGGAGAAAGGATGGAAGGCACTTTCTTCAATTACTCAAAGACTGTGAAGCAGGATCAGGATACATTGAGCAGGAATACTCATCATTACATTCCACCTGTGTCTCCAACTCTCATTAAGTCTGCTGTGAGTCATACAAAAGTTATTTGGGGATTGAGTCATATTGCACAATAAACCGAAGTTCCATCCTGTCTGCCTGTCTGTCTATCTTGGGTGTGTTTGATTTATTAGAAAGACGAATGGACGAAATCGGAAATCGGGAGACCCTGTTGGGACTGTGAGTGTCCCAGTGGATTCATTCCACACACGTGGAGGTAAGGAATTCTAATGGATTGAGTGTGGGGAATGGCATTTAATACCGGTTTCGTTTTATAGACAATAGAACAATATATATGTATATATAATAGTTTCTCCTCTTGTTTCAAATACTTTCCCCATTCAAACTTATGGTTATTTCATGCATGGAAATTCGTTGGTGTATTTGAGATTTCGCAAGTGTTGTATGTGCACAAATGTGTGCAGAAATGTATGCATCGAGTTTTTCTGCAATTTAAACTTCTAGTCTAGTACTTTGTAGTTTGGATAGACAGTCCTTGAAAGCCCTACTTTTTGTGTAAAGAACTTCCAACAGAATTTTACAATTAAGGCCACATGTGAAAAGTTCCAGATTCCTTTTACGCTAGTCTCACTTATACACACTCGTCTTCTCTGGTATACATGACCATTTAAAGGTGTTTGTTATTGTCCAGATGAGAATTTAGGCATTAGTTCATACGCCATATCAATTTAGTGTTTAGGTGGTTGCAGGGCTGGACCAATCTTTAATGTCTCGGGTCTTTTTTCCTCTGTTGGCCATGAGAAATATTAGGAAGGATATTCAGACAATTTAGGTTCAGAGGGAGAGTGACATGGTCCCGTAAGAACTACTTAATCAGTTGTGGTATTATAAGGTAGAAAAATCCGATAGAAATGTGTGGGTGTATTTAATATACAGAGGGAGAGATGGGAGTCATCGGTGACGAGCTTTGAGCTTCTTCATCTTTCGTATTTATATGTAGTTGGTCCAAATCTTAGTCTAAAGCATTATTGAGCGATGAGCAAGCAAAGGAGCGAGAGATTTTACACATTTAACACATTACGTGATTGAGCATAATAATAAATGACAACATGAAAAAACACTTTCTGAACTAGTAGCTCCCTTCTTTACTCCAAGGCCAGCCCATCAATAACTATTCAATTGGGATGTTTACATACAAACTCATATTACATACATACATTAACCCGTGTACGTTCCAGCAATAAAGACTTCCTACATTCATTCGCTAAAATCCTGTTGGTAGAGAGAAACTAGAAACCTTTAGATCTCTCTTTCTCGATGCCTGGCTCACCCGAATCTCACTATAAAAGAATATTATTATTATTCGCAATATCCACACACACATCACCGTATACATTTCAAACAGTACATATACACACAGTTTAAACTCACAGTAACTGTTCAGTATTCAGTATCGATGTCGATGATGCCAGCAGGTGCTTTCCATAAATAAATACATCAAAATGAAAACTATGAATGACATTTCCACACACAAACACACATGGGTTTTATTTCTATTTCTGCTTGTCGTAAAGGAATAAATGAGCGTTGGTAGAGTGTGTGTATGATAACTTTTAGTGCTGCAGGTAATATGGGAAGGTTGTAAGTTGTATGTATGTTAGTAATTTCAACGTACAAGTGATGTATTAGTCCAGACCTCCTCTGAATCCTTTCAAACATATTTCATTCGCGAAATTACCTCCAGACACATTTATTTTTGCAAGATTTCGTTTGCCAAAAAGATGTGAAGTAAACCACGGATGACATGTGTGTGTGGTCATTCCGCAAGAAATGTGAGACTCCAAACTGCAAACAGTTTCTTCCATTTGGTCTGTTGGAGGTTTTGCGTGTCTTTGTGGTATGTCCAAATAGTTTGGACCTTTGTAACTCGTAACTCTGTACGTACACATTCACCACAGTTTTCTCTTGTGTTGACCGTGAAGAGTAAAAGTAAACAGAGCAGTTCTTCTGCTAATTAAATGGCCCATCTGGACAGCCTCCCCCTAAATGTGAGTGTTTGTTAGGTTATTGTGTACTGTGTACTCACATAAATCTCCATGCTCTCCGGGATGCTTTATGAAGTGGACGATGGTCATGGATGATCTAGATAGAGAGATTGTACAAGAGTTGTGTGCGCCGTAATAATAATGGTCGTCGCCTTGATGATGGGCACAAGGCCAAGGAAAAGAAGAAGGGACAGGTGGTGGTGGTGGTTGAAATGTGGGTGTGGTTTTTCTTCTTGGATCTCTTTCTCTATTCATCATTATTTCCCTTTGGCTCGTAGCCACCACAGACACATAGCCACCAAGTCAAGAGAGTTTGTTTAATACAACTAAGTCATTTCCTTCACTGGGCAACAAGTGCAGCTCACGTGCACATCGTTCAAAAAAACTCTCCTTAAACTTAACACTTAAATCTAAGTACAATTTCAGCTTTTAAGCTCGCGTTAAGTAGGATTTATAAAGTAGTGAGTGATTTTAGTGACTCACCACACCCACTAGTCGTCCACAGTCAACAGTATACAGAATTGGTACACATACAATATGTACGAGTGACAGGTTGAGAAGGCACATTACCATTTTACCATCAGCGATTCAGCAATTCAGCATTATTGGCAGTGGTGGTTGGTTTAGTATACTTATAACACTTGAAACTGGGTAGTTGGTCGTCTACTAAGTTTCTACGAGGTGTGAAGAAACGGTCCGTGTCTGAATTCATTACAGAAATGGAATAAAAGAAAGTAGTGTAACAGCAGAAGTAGCTTTTTACAAGGTTCTTCTCCCATGGGAGATCATCCATATAACTTTGGTGGTGTTGAAATAGTTGGAGGAAGTCTATAAAAGACTACACAGATATACACGAAACGAGTGTGAGAAAGTACTCAGTGTGACACTAACAAGTATCAAGACCAAAAGGAAAGGTGACCACTGTCACGCACAAAATCTTTTACACTCCAAGTCCAACACTCCAAACTCTCTAAGCTTTCTCCTGTGTGTGTGACTGTGCCATTTAAACTTTCCGAGAAGTGCAGAGAGACAATCTTTCTCAAGAGACTCAAGCGAGAGAGAGAGATTTGTCTCACATTGACACTCACAGACAGACAGATATGAGAATAACACACATGTTGACAGATTAGTTTCATTCATTTAAATAATATTTTGACATATTCATTATCTCTCTGACAATGAGTAGTAAATAAGAAATACGGAGGAAGCGATGATAGGAACTCACGCAGTGGGATGCATCCACACCGAATGATGGTGGTGAATCCTGGTCACCGTAACCGTAGGTCTTTAGAATCCGAAATGTGATTAGGCTAATGGACACCGACACATTTATAGTAAAGAGAGAGCCAGAGACTTGCAGGAATAAGGGAGGAGTGGGAAAACATATCGGGTATCATTATTATCGCCGTATCACTGCTACTCGTTTACTTTTATATGGAATTTCCACCCTGACAGTCTTCGTGAGACTCTCATTACATTGCAGAAGGAGTTTAGTAGATATAATAACGTAGGTAGCCATTTATATATCTTTTTCTCGGTTGTCGTTGTCGGTGTGTAAGTAATTAGGGAATATATACGGTTGAACGGGAGGCTGACTATTCTGATGTTCTGTCCTGTGTGTCGCTTTCCCTGTGTAAAGTAAAGGTCGTGTAGGCAGTTTGAGGACGAGAGATCGATGGAGACACACGAGAAAAGATCCTTTTAGTGAGACTTTCTCCACTTCCACTTCTCAGTTTGGTTTTTGGGCAGGTGAGGTGAGGACTCGAGAAAAATCTAGCGAAGCTCATTAGAGCACCAACATCTTAAATCTAAACTCAACAGTCTCGTCCTCGTGTCAAAGTAAGTCATACAACAGAGTTAATATAAAAGACAACTGTCTCTGCACGCACCCACCACATTTACTTACTTGCACCCACTTCCGCTCAGCTACTGTTGTTTGTCTTATCGCAACCACCACCACCGTCACCACCACCTCTACTACTTCTTCTTCTACTGAACTACCAACTACCACCACCACCACCACCGCCAGTAATGCTTTATTGTATGAAATTACATACTTTATTATAACTTGAGTCAGAGAGAGAGAGAGAGAGTCAGTGAGAGAAGAAAAACTGAGCTTTGATTTACTCTCCGAGAGTTCCAAGAAGAGAGAATGTCCGCGTTGGCGACGACTTCTTCTTCTTGTCCAGTGTCTCTAGGACTCGTGGAAAGTCCACTTGTTCCTTGGCCAGGAATCCGCTACGCTTGTCTTCGTGTCCTTCATCTCTACTGCAAAGTCTTCAATCAGACGGAGCTCTATGAATTTATCGTTCGGTAGGGCACACCCACCCACCCACTGCACTAAAACTTGCTTCTCATTCGTTGATAATGCTGTAGTCTCACCTTACCCCTGCAACTCCTACTCGCAGTTTCGATCTTTGCAAGGAATGCAATCAATTAATTTTTACACCAGATTTCGTTTAACAGAAAGACGTGTAGCAGCTGCAAGTGTCCTAAGGACTCCCATGATTTGTTCCACGACGAGTGGTTGAGTATCAGAGATTCCCTTGGACTCGCACAAACGGCGACAACGGCTGATCCCTTCATCTCAAGGTTGGGTAGGCCACCACCCCATCCGGGATACACGTGGGCTCCTCCCAACCTCACAGATGATCAGGTTACAGCTCAAATAATCCTAATTTCCACTCAAGGCTTTAATCTCATCAACCAATTTATTTTATTACAGATCACAGAATTCTTTCGGGATTTCCAACCCGACTACATTCCGAAATCCGGGACTGCTGGAGAGTTGTACCGTGATAGGCAAATCCTTCATCAAATCCCAAAACAAGTATGATGGTCAATGGCTCAATGATCATGGAATAAAGAAGATGTACAAAGCTTGATGGGAAATGAGACACCCAGCGATACAAGCACAATAGAATTCTCAAGTGATAGAGGCAATCGCTGTCCTTCAATTACGGGCGTAGGGAAGTTATGAGTTTCTACGAACGAACGAGAACGCGAGGACCTCTCCTATTAGTTTTCCCCTTTTACGGTTACTTTATTAGCTCTGCTTATCAGGAAGGCCAAGTGTTGTGCATTAGACATTAGCAGACAAAGTAGGTCATTAGGATCGATTATTGTTCATCATAATACCTTCCAGTCCAAGTCTGCGAATTGTTATCATCCACTCTGTTCTCTCTCCCTCTCCTTTATATATAGACGTTCTCTCAACATCTCTACACTATTATTTTAAATGACCTTTGTTACTGAGACAGTGGGCAATTTACATGGAAAATCTCATCCATTTAAACGCACGCATATTTGCACAAAACTGTATAAAAAGAGTTTCTGCAAGATCTCCCCAAAGATAGTTTCAGCACGAACAAACATCCCTTTGTGGGTTTTCCGTTCTCAAAACTCACTAGCCACTTAGAAGCTTCATTTCTTCCACTAAAAGAAAACTAGAACTTTCTCCCTCACATTTAAGACAAGGCCATGTCATAAATAAGGACTTAAGATAAGAACAAAAGTCATGCCAGCTAGGGTTGGCACTTTGCTGTGATGCTTTCTCTGTGTAGAAATACTTAAAGACCGACACCCGTGACTTATACTTGAGGAAAAGACCAAGGCTCCTTATGAGTAGCAGATTGTCTCACATGACAATAAAAGTTTTGTTACATTTCTTGTCTTACATGTCACACGTAAGTTCTCTCCTCAACCAACTTTCTCCCCACACACATATAACTGGGAAACTTCATCGAAAGACTTAAGACTTAAGGAAGTGGTAGACAGGAAAAGGAAACTGGAGAAGAAACTTTGGTATTCATTCATTTCTGACCAACTTCGAGAGACTAGAAGCTCAGACATCAGAATAAGAGTAAAGTCCAATGGAGTGTGGAATAGAAGAATCATATGGTAGGCCAACTCTCTCATGTGAGTGTCAGTAAGCTTCCCTTCATTGAATTCAATTGCTGAGAAATGAGGGCCACATTTATTCTCCTCCCGATAGTTCCGATAAGCCACGTCGTTTTATTTAAAGACCTCTCTGAGGTAGATTGGGTAGTAACATTATGGAGATGAGGTTGTTTGTGTCAAGGGAGGAGAAGTGAAAGTAACGATATGGTTGTGATAGGTCCCGTATGTTCTATTGCATGCAGGAAGATATGGTTTATCTGTAGAAGATTCTATTCCAAGAGTCTACAAGCTTGTCCTTGCAAGACGCTCATACTTCAAGTCTGCAAGTCTTCCAAGACCTCAGGACGTTTATATTCGCAGAACACCATCAGAATGCTCAGACTTCAGGGTCTTTTGTTGAGAAAAGAAAAAGTCTTGTTGTACGTGTAACTTGAAGAATGGAGAGTTTAGTAGAGAGAACGTCATTTCTGAATACGAAATGGGGAATCGGTCGTGTCATAAATCACCATGAGGCGAATAAAAGGGAAATTTAGGGGACTCCCACAAAGTCGACCGTGACCTGGTGGTGGTGGTTTTTGGTTCGTGGGGTCCAGGTGCTTTTTTACTAGTCATAATGCTTTTGCTTACTCGAATCTGCTTTCCTCTAGAAAAGGGGAAAGCAATAATACTGTTGACTCTGGGTGTGTGTTCATCTCTGTGCTTTCCCCGTCATAAATTCCCGTTTAGCGTTTATTGAGAAGGACATGTTCGTGTCTGGTGTCTCACTTCCCTTCAAGCACGTAATGTTGAATTTGTGGCTACTCAAGAAGTTATGTAGCCGTTTAATGTGACTCGTAAATGTCCCTTAAGTTACTCCATGAAACGACACACTTCTATTCTTGGAAGTTTGTCTAAATAAGCGTTAAACTTTATGCGATCTAGTTGCAAAATGTATTTGCTGAACAAAGCGCAATTTTCTGCAACTTCTGGATTGCATTATTCACTCGTACAGGAAACAAATGTGGTGTAACAAATCACTGGCAAGGAAATATTATGGTGGAGTAATAAGGACGTACACTTTGAATTACTCCATTGTCTTTGCTCATATGAGTCACACATGAATTTCAATTACACTATTGTTTGTTCTACAATCATTATAAGTTCTAATGATCCCTGTGCTTCTTGATTAAACAGGACTTGGCATTGGCTTACTGTAAACACGTAGAACGAGAACATCATTCCGCCTACGAAGATTTCGTATCAACGCGTAACGAGCTGGCTCTCGACGTCGCTTCGGTCGCTCCTAACCACATTCCAGCTAATGTAAGCGATTAAGGATTCCAAAAATTACTTTATTATCTTCTTTAGAAATGTAAATGTTCCTACTTTTGGTACTGAGTGTGCGATTAAAATTGTTCTGCAGGAATGCATGGGCTGTGGTGAGTCCATAAGAACAGGTCAACTGGCAGTGTGGGCAGCAAAATTCGGAGAAGACGCTGCGTGGCACCCGAATTGTTTCCAATGTTGTGAATGCTCGGCTCCCCTTGTGGACCTGACTTATTGCAAGCACGGTGACCGTACTTATTGCGAAAGACACTACGCCCAACAAGTCCGACCTCGCTGCCATGCCTGTGATGAGGTATAAAACTTGTTAATAATCTTCTCTCTGTCCTTCTCCCAAGGAAGATTAACGAAGCAACCTCTCTGATAGTTACTCATTTAACTTTATGGCTTATCTCTGGTACATTTGGACAGGAGTATTTACTTGACATATAGAAATGCTGAGCTCTCGGCTCTTCCAGACTATCCCGTACGTCAATTTAGTTTGTGAATGATGGAGCATTGTATATAGTACATGGACTGCGGATGGAAGAGCTCGAAACTCATAAATGTCTTTTCTTGTACCTTTGTGAGACGATGCATATGTTATATAACATGTTCAGAGTGTGAACACACTGGGATGATCCAAATGTCCTTAGACAAGGAAAATGTAGGTTGCTTTGTTACTCTAGTTCTTGTTAATTACATAAATGTCCCACTTCATCTCTGTTCCTCATCAGCATCCATCTAACTCACAAGTATGAGGCATAAACTTTGCTCATTTCATTTCTCGTTAATCGATGCATTACACAAGAACTGCACACATTCAAAACAAGCTGAATGAATGAGGAGAAACTGCACACGAAGGGAAATGAGAGAGATTCGGGAAAAGAGCCAAAAGACTAAGGAAAGAGGAAAGAAACTGAGAGATCTTTGCTTTTGCACCCGGACTCGGGCTTTGTGCACACGACCCTAGAGAGGACCCGATTTACCCTAAAACTCGCTAAAAAAGAGGAGTGGGGACCTTTTAGGGGTATTTTTAGTGTGTGAAGACACATTCTTCAACACATTCCATATGGTGGTGGTACTACACGTCGCTTCGTGGGCAATCACGCAGACCCTAATGGGCCTCTAAATGACTTCCAGAGGTTGAATTCGCTTTCCAATGTTTATTGTGGGAGAAAGTTGGCGTCTCCGTGTCTATACGAAGACCAGGTGGAGGCGAATGGTCAATCTGAATTGGAACATCAGTTCACACATCTCCTACTCCAGAATCGCAGGCCATGACGCTTGTAACACTTTCAAGTTGCCCCGTCTGCGTCTAAAGTCAATATTATTACCAAGAAATCACTACAATATGGACCTTTTAATTATTTGATTGTGCGATTATGCCACACTACTGGCTATCCTTGGTCTTTGAAGTGTGAAAGTCGTAGTAGCAGAAATGATAATAATACATTGTCAGAAGAGGAGGTGACGGTGGTGGTGTGGTGGTGGTGGATTTGTAGTTGTGGGTGGAGTCACATGCAATAAATCTCCAAGAATAAAAAGGCATACGGCCAAGAAGGAAGAAGAAAGCGAGAGTGGTTCGTTGAATGAGTAACTGGCTGTTTATGTCATCTATCTCAATTAGAGAAGCCAATTAAACGAGCCAAGGGTCACAAACTTAAAAGAAAGACGTAGCTTTTAAATTAAATATAAACACTGCGTTTTGTACTTTAAGCTGTTTTTAAGCTTACAATTAAATAACAAACGTGTGCATGTTATGTTCATGTGTGGTTACGTAGTTTAGACTACACTTGTGACTTGTCTTGCCACTTCCCTGTCGTATGTCGTCTTTTCGGAATTTTAACTCAGAATTAGTAATTTAATATGCCTGATCCAAATAAGTCATGGTTTAACAAGGAAAGAGAAAGTGAAGGACTACCGTTTAATGTGGAAATGGTGACCGAATTCTTTCTCGGAATCTCAGGTTTCGCAATAAAAACGGGAGAAATTGGGTTAGTAAGCAGCAAATGCAAATGATATTATGGGTTTATGACAGGAGGAATAGGTATTACTAGTAGTTGGTTAAGTCTAGCTGACATTTGTATCCGTTGTGTGCGTTATGAAAGAGAGATAGAGAGAAAGCACCATACGGTTAAATAGACGATGAGGATGAGGAGATAGAAACTCAAATAAGTAGCAAATGCTCCTCGACCCAGAAAGATTGGATTCTCTCGAAATACGGTGAATTTAAGAGGGCGTGTAATACTCGAGGTCTGTTTTCGTGAGAAATAACACAGCTAATCGTCCGTACAAAAAGCTTATATAGATTTTTGGCTGAAGGAAACTCAAAACCGTAGGCAGGACGTAGTGTATTGTGGATGTGTTTGGGATTTCGCAATTTGCAATCTTTCTCAAATAATTTGACATTCAGACGTTGAGAGTTGAGACTGGAAGTTTTGAGACCCAAATCTTGTGGGTGATTTTTTTTCCACTCATCCATGCATTCCTCATTTCCCATTTGGACGAGAAAATATTTCTTTTTTGAGCATCCAGTATAAATATGCTGTGATGCTGTCTAAGTATTCTGAGAATGGAGAGGTATCTGTATACTATCAGAATCTTGCCTGGAGAAGTAAAATATAGGGATTGTGACGTGTGTGTGCTACACTTAAATTCACTCACACTTCGAAAAGACGATGAGATTCGAGAGATGAGATTGGAGGGGAGATGCGTTTTTCATTTTCCATGCATCTCTAAGGGATGGGATGACACAGGGCTAAAAGTTTACGAAGTATTTAGAAAGACTTGTTTTTGCTCATCGTGTGCCCATCTCTGCTTAAGCATTAGGGTGATAGTGATGGTGTGGGTGTTCATTTCTCGGGTTGAATCACCGCTCAAAGTGTCCGAAATAACTTGGAAGTTGCACACGGCTCATCTCATCCTTTGCACACGAACCTCTGCTATTCGAAACTTCAAAACTTGAGCATTTGTTCCATAAGAAAAGAGACATTAAGAAATGTGTGAGCTTTGGGCTTTTCATTATCCGCTTTAGTTACTTTATTTAGAGGCTTTGTCCATTTGTCTTGAGGAAATCCGCAAATACATCTGGCCGACGAGTATTTATGATGTTCGACTTATTTTGCAAACTTATTACGTATGTGTCTACGTTTGAGACTTAATCAAATAGTTACTTGAGGGAAACAAGGGCAAGGTCGGAATTTAAAGATGTTTAAGTCATAAAGCTCTAGAGAGAGCATTTACTCGGTTCCATTCTTTTTCTTCATTCCACCCTCCCTTCCCAATTAGCGGAAGAATAACAAAAGTGACGGAATGCGAATCCGATACGTGTGCAAAAATCTCGAGCTCGCTTACACAAACAAATCCCTGCGATTCTTTGTGCAAAAATGTGTAAATTTAGACAAAGACAAATGTCCAAATATTGTGTCATTTCCGTTTCTTTCACCAACATCTTGTCCACCACCTACTTCCCACAGAAATGTTTTCTTACACTTTGATCTCTAATTCAATTCCAACTCCACTTTGTTGAACATTTGAACATCCACAGAAACTCCTCTTGACAAGCCAACAACGGACTAAAAGTCTAAAAGAAGGAGGACATGACAGGTTGACACTCGCCCTAATGGTCTCACTTGTCCCCTGGAATGTCTCCAATTGGTCAGCATCCAAACTCCCCATCAATTTCTCATTCTTCTCTCTGTCTCACACATTCATTCGTATCTTCACTTGTTGCTTTACTTTTGCCAGCTTAATTGATTGCCCAATTAATGAATGTCTATTGTGCACGTTCCATGTCCACGTAGTATATAGTGCGTAGTAGATATGTCCTTCGTCAGCATCCAATTGAACCTGACTGTGTGTGTGTCTTGGCTAACTAACCACCGTTTCATTCCTCTTATAGCTTCATTGGGGCTAAATGAACCCATCCCTCTTTTAATCCATTCGCTTCTTGTTACGCATAACAATCCGTGGAGCAATATAAGATTCCGGGTGGGTGATGGGATTATCGAAGGTGTCGAAATCTCCACACACTTATGGTACAATAATGTGCAGTCGCTTATAGTGCGAAGGATCCACTCGTGAGCGATTAATAAGCTTAGCTAAAAATATACCCGACAACCCACAACTACCGGATACCGGAACCCTACCCGCTTTCTTCTACCACTACTAACTATTGCTTTCCACCCGCATTTGCTTTCAGTCTCTCACCGAATTCGGGTGTGGAGTTGGTCTGCATAAGACACACAGAGTGCCTTCTTCTCTTCCAGTTGATCTCCGAGTGCCTTATACAAATACTATACATCCAGTGTGTGCTTATAAATAGTTCTTAAGTCATCTTCATCATGGGAGACGTGGAGGTTCAAATGCAAGTATCCACTTCGGAGAAGAAGGTGAAGAAAGTAAAGAAGACTACAAAGAAGACTTCCACCACAACGAAGGACGGGTCAATCGAAATTCAGGAAACGACGACGCAAGAATCCGAACTCGAAGTCGATGGGGGCAAAGAGAACTCCCTGCCTTCTGCTGAACAGGAGCAAACCATTAACATCGCTATTGCTTCGGATGGCGAAACGTAATTATAGCTTAGATTGCCAATTTAAGAGTTTACATAAACCACACTGGAACCTACGGAGGCTCTAAATGGAATGTTAGGAAGTTACAAAAAGTTTGGTGAAGTAAGAGAAAACCTCATTAATCTCCAAATATCCCTATTGAATTCAATTACATTGCTTTACTGTTGCCTCACTTCATTCTGAACGAAAAGTATTTTAAAGAGAGAAAGTCTCAAGTATTTCACCCAACCCTTTTGATAAATGAAGGCCTTCATTCTTTCAATGAAGTGTTGAGGAGTTGAGAGAGTTCTTTCCTCGTTTCTCATGAAAGGGAAAGCGAGCCGAATTTTTGGCACTGAGACATTACTTAATACCCACGAAAGTAAAGACTAGAAGACAGATTGTCTAATCTACTCAAAGATTACACGGCTAGGCACATAACACTAAGACTGCTGATTGCATCAGAGGGAAAAGAAAAGGGTAGCCTTGAACTTCGGATAATGAAGGAAGAAAAGGTTACCTAAGTCTGTAGTGACCTACTCACCTTTAAGAAGTCCCAAAATTGAGGACAACTAAAGGTCAGTGGGGATTTCTGTGTTGGGAATTAACGAATAAATGATATACACACACATACACACATATTGATGTAAACTCAAATATCACCAACAGCCTACTTAAAATATTCCAGTGTGTTTTATGATGAAACACCTCTTAGCTCCAAGCTATACTCACGTTTGGCCATCCATCACCTATAACTTTTTGAGGTAAATTGCTTATTATCTCCTTCTACCTTAAGCTTCTTTGTAGTAACATCGTAGTAGCAGTTGTAAATGTAATAGTAGTTTATACTAAAGTACACTTTTTATAAGTTTACGAAGAAGCGGAACATTAATGTGTGCAATCTATATGAGCATCTCTGTCCGTAATTTATCCGAGTTTCTTTTACTCGTTGGTAGCGTGCCTGCATCTAATTTAATTTCCATGAAATTAACATTGTGTTTCACAAGACAAACAAAATTGAATGAACACATCACCCAAAAAGTTTACAAAGGGAGACTGGGTCGGTGTGGATGGAGTCGAGGGAGGTTTACTAACCACTCCCACTCCTGACTTTACATAAATCTTCGTAGATCCTGAGATTGGGAGATTGGAAGGATGTGGCAATAAAGCAACTTTTAGTTACACTCGGAACGATAAAGCTAATTGCATAGACAGAGGATAGCGAATAGTCTTAGGGAGAAAAATGCGAACTTCGTGATTGTGATGAACACCTGCACGCGTGGGCGACCTGTTTGGGTCCATGAAGGCTATACAACAAAGTGTTGTCCGTCGTTTCATTCATTCGATTGCTGTGAATAAGGTTACCAGCTCACAAGAGCGTTGGGAGTTCCTTCAGGATTCTTTGCTGCGAGGAATCTGTAGGATTCTCTCTGTGGTCTCCGTAGGACTTTGATTTCTTGATAAAGTGGAGCTAATTGAAGAGCTCTGAAGAGAGACAGGACAGGAGAGATGGATGTGTGGTGTGCTGTTGTGACACTCGCGAGACACATTGATGAATGTGTTTGTGTGTTTGCAGTTGATCTTTAGTGGGGAGTATACGAAGGCGATGAACAAGGACTGGCACTCTTCGCACTTTTGCTGCTGGCAGTGCGACGAAAGTCTTACAGGGGCGAGATATGTCCTACGCGATGACCATCCCTATTGCATCCGCTGCTATGAAAGCGTCTTCGCCAATACTTGCGACGAGTGTGCTACCCTCATTGGAATCGACTCGAAAGTGAGACCCTTTGAATGTCACGCCTTATCATTAAATTAAGCCTGTCATGGAAAGTGATGAGCGTGTGTGTGTGTGTGTGTGACCTCGGATATGTTTGATGAGACTTTGATGGCTCTGAGATTTGTCGGAGTAATTGGAAAGGAATAGGTGTGTACGAATGTGTTTATGTTTCCAGGACTTGTCTTACAAAGACAAACATTGGCACGAGGCGTGTTTCCTGTGTTCGAAGTGCCGAGTGTCCCTCGTAGACAAGCAGTTCGGATCGAAGGCAGACAAGATCTATTGCTCTGCATGTTACGATGCTGCCTTCGCCTCCAGGTGTGATGGTTGCGGAGAAGTCTTCCGAGCAGGTAAACTTTTCTTATTCTTTCTTAACACGAACACAGGCAGGCCTGCATAGTTACATAGTGAAGACTAGTGAAGACCTGAAGACCCCAGCCCAATTTTCGCAATGAGATCATCGTACCAAGTCACGACACTCTTAACTGTAGTAACTACGAAGAGATAAATGCATTAAGACTAATATCCATCGCACACACAGAGTCAACCTCTCTGCCTCCTGCCCTTGTCCCTCCATACATGAACTAAATACAGAAGAAGAATAGTTTCCGGTGGTCACTGGTGGTCAGTCAGTCGTAGTCATTTGGGCAGGTGGCGAGCTTCCGATGAGAGAGATTGTCACACTCAGGCATTTTATTTGCTACTTGCTATTTATGGACTCAATACTGTAAAAAGATAGAAGAAGGCTGAATTAGACGAGAGAGATACATTCACTCTCTCGTGTCCATCTCATCGCAAATCGCAAATATATAGTCACATCAGTCACAGTCAACTCTTAGTGTCCACTACGAAAGCAACCGCATAAGTAGCAGGACCAGGAGATTATAGCCTCACTAGAGATATTATAGATACTCTCTAGATTCCGCGCTGTAGGAATTGTAGAATCTATAAAGTGTCTTCTACATTTGTAGGAAATAAGTGTATCTTTAGTTGTAATAAGCTTTAAGTGCCACATTCGTAATGGGCGATTTATCGGACATTCTTTCCCGGAAACTTAATCTAAGTTCCTCAACGAAGGGAGGGGCAACGAAACAGTTGCAATTCAAAAAGACAACTCCACACAGAAGGGCTCATGAGACTGAAGACGATGTGGCAGTCCTGTCGCTTATTTTACCTGGAGAGCCCTTCTTGTGTCATTTGGGGGAAGACTGCAAGTTCATGAATCCTTCGCACAACGCTTTGGGTATAGTAGCAATTCGTGTCTTTACTAATATCAAAATTCTAATCTAGAAATCTAAATCCTTAGTTATTGTTGTACTTGTGGGGCAAGTTGATATTCAATCGCATTGTACTGTCCGTGCCGGTTGATAAGTCTGTAAGGTCGTTGAGGTCACTATTGTTTGTAATTGAGCCATGTAGGGAGGAGGAGGCTGTCAGTGTGGGTGATAGTTTCAAGGCAATTCATCATCATTATTACAATTAACATTACTTTTAATGCATTTGCGTAGTGCACAGGTAGACAAAGTCTGTTTATTATTATGGTTAGTGTGACCGTGAGTCCTCAGATGCACTCTTCCCATTGTATCTCATGTAGAGAGTGTCACAACCTCCACACTCCTTACTAAGATCAATTTACTTAAGCCATCTTCTTCATGAGTAAATTTAACCTTAGACGAAGAAAGTAAACTAGGTGTATCAAATGTAAATAGGTGATAGGTACCAGATTTAATCCTTAGTGGACAAACGAGAGTAGACTACGTTTTATTGCTCAACGAACATGCAAACTCTGAATTGCATTGTGTACTAATTTTGTAATCAACGTATGCAACTGCGCGTTACCTGTTAAAATGTCATGTCAATGTGAGAGAAAGTTTGGTATGTCAGGTATCATCACCAGGTGAAGTCATAAAAGACACGGAGTCATTCCAGACATGAATTTATAAGCTGAACTTGTACATTGACAAGTTGCGAAAAAAGTAGACATGTAGGCGAAAAGCGAAAACACACTATTGACTATGTATGCAACATTCCATTATGTATGTGTGCACGTGAAGACTCGTGTTGTAATAATTGTGTAGGTACTTAAAAACTCGTTTCCTTAATTCATCGCTAGCTGATTACAAATTACACAATTGCTGGAACATGACATCATTCGTCACTTTCATGAGTATTGAAAAAGCATTCAGGATTTTTGATGATGTGGAGGTTTAAAGGTGAATTTGGTTTGATTCGTTTGCAGGTACAAAGAAGATGGAATACAAGACACGACAATGGCATGAGAAGTGCTTTGCCTGTTGTGTGTGCAAAAGTCCCATTGGAACGAAGAGTTTTATTCCTCGAGAACAGGAGATCTACTGCGCTGGCTGCTATGAAGAAAAGTTCGCAACGAGATGTGTGAAATGCTCTAAGATTATCACAAGTGGAGGTGTCACTTACAAGAATGAGCCATGGCACAGAGAATGCTTCACTTGCACCAACTGCGCTAATCCTTTGGCTGGACAGCGTTTCACTTCCAAGGATGATAAACCTTACTGCGCCGACTGCTACGGTGACCTCTTTGCTAAACGATGCACTGCTTGCACCAAACCCATTACAGGTAGGAATTAGCGATAGAATTCTTAAGTTACCCCAGGAGCTGGCAGAAATGACTTATCTGTTTGCTTATCATAGGAATTGGTGGAACGAGGTTCATCTCCTTTGAAGACCGACATTGGCATAATGACTGCTTCACATGCGCCTCCTGCAAGACATCCCTCGTGGGTCGTGGGTTCATCACCGACGGGGACGATATCATCTGTCCTGATTGTGCTAAGCAAAAGCTCATGTAAAGTTGTCCGCTAGGAGAAGACCAAGTGCCTATCCAGTCCAGTGTCCATCCCCCAAATCAGCGGTATTAGTCGACCACTCCCCCAGCATACCTAATCCATCTCACTCACTAACCAACTACTCGCCTGCCTAACCTCAGCCCAAGTCCAGACATTCTATTGTACTGTATTGTGTTTTGTTGTGTGTCTATCTGTAAACTGTAAATGTATCGTTTAATAAATCATCAGTATAAATACACTTATCTAAAACGTAGCGAAGCGATGCAAAGGATTGCACAGTCATTTATTTGCATTGCACATAATAGGAGTCATATAAATATTAATTATTAGTTATTAAGTAGTAGAAATCACAACCAAAATAAGGTAACCAAAAGTGTTGCATTGATTTGGTACATTCATACTGGTTAGGTATTTGCTTTGGAGTTGCAGAACGAAAGACACATTACACCGTATTGAATATCGACGAAACCATCATCGTTAAGGTTCTGGTGGAAGAGCCCAAAGAACAACCGTTTTGTCTGCACTTGTGCTCAGGAAACTGAATTCAGAGGGGTGGAAACGTCCACTGATGACTTTGTCTTGGTGAGTAGCAACGACAACTGAAGGTAATTGAGTGCTAAGATCCCCTTGGAGGTCAGTGAGAGCCAAACGATTGTCGTAACCACCGGATAGTAGATACTGTAATAAAGAAATTCATTTGTTTGAATATATTATAACTGAGTCGAATGAAAGGAAATAAAAATCAATAAATCATTACGTAAGCTGCAGGGGAGAACCTCACACTCCTGACATCCCCAGCATGACTTTTCATACTTTGAATCTGTCTTTGACCTCGAATATCATACAGAACCATCGCTGCATCTTCATGTCCAGAAGCCAAAAGTCTGCCACTCGGTTCTACACATATTGAGGCAACCGCACTTTTCGTTGATTGAGGGGAAGTCAAAGGAGTTACTACATCCACGCATCCGCGAGTTCTAAGGTCCCAAAACCGTACTGTTTTGTCCTGACTCCCTGAGCAAAACATCTGAGTTCCACCCCCCCAGCTCCACAAACTAAGAATAGCCCCAGTGTGGCCTGAGAGAGCTTGGAAGGGGGTAGCTGTGCTGCAATCCGTTACGTAAATTTTGCAGTCACCAGCTCCTCCACTGACAAGCAATGAGGTTTTGTTCTGAATTTCTTCTAAGAAGCAAATGTCCCGGACTGTTCCATCGTGCATTGATAACTCAACTTCCTGCGAGCCTTGAAGGCCACCGCCGCCTCCATCCAGACTCTCATCAAACTTCAGGAGTTTGACAGTTTTATCATTGGATCCTGTCGCAAGCAGGTTTCCATCAGGAGAGTACGTTAAGCAGTAAATTGATCCTTTGTGGTGCTTAGTCCTCTTGAACAATACAGTTGGCTGGTATGCTGTGTGGTTTTCGCTGAACGATGATAGATCAGGATAAGCGCACACACGAAGCGTTTTAGAGTTTGATCCCACTGCGTACACACGCCCTGATGGATGAAATTCAGCACAGCGAACAGCCTGCACGTCTTCCAGTACAGTAACGGCAATGAATTGGGCTTGGGGGTTGGAAGCGCCAGTTGTAGTTGGAACTGAGGTATTGTCCATAACCTGCGTACCAACACGTTGTTAGAGTAATTGTTTCACGACTAGATTTTAAATAATTTTCTTACGTTTGACGGCTGTGTCGATGGCTGTAACTTTATTTGTGACCGAGGCTGACCGGAACTTCCTGCGGTTACTGAGTCTATACCAAACAGCCGGTCAACAGAAGTAGTCATCGTCTTAAGATCGGCTTGAGCCTCAACACTCGATAAATGGAAACTTGTGCTTGCCATTGACCTAAGTTACAAACCCAAATCAAATCCATACTGCATTCACATATTTTAAATTATAAAATAAACTGTAGCTAACCTGGACAGCAGGTCAGAAGCAGAATCCATAATTGATACATTCATTAAAGTTCTCTGAGGTTTTGGCAGTGGTTCGATATCGACTCTGAGACTTCTTCGTTGGAAAGGAGCGTTGAAAGTTGGAACAGGAAGTGATCTGAGCCAAGATAGCAAACTCAGATCCGATTCGGAGAGCTGCTTGTCACTTAGAAGATTGGAGAACTCAAGTGTTTCAGATCCACTTGGTCCACTTCCTCCTCCGACAGCTTTAGACTGACAGAAACTAACACACGTTTCATACAAAAGTCCTTTAATGAGTAACTGGACCAATCTATCTTTAGCAGCAATGCGAATTGGATGTTTTGATGACATAGAGGCTGGAGCTGGAGGAGGAATAAACCGTTGAACGAGTGGACGCAGCGCATCGAAACATGCTAGCCTAGCAGTTGAACTTTTCCAATCCTTGTACGTAGGATGTTCGGCTAGTCTGCTTGGAGATGTCAAAAGGGCACATAAAGTAGCATGGTCGTCCTTGCTCTCGGCTACGGTTTCGTAATCACCGAGCACCTGCAAAAATTAAATAAATATTATAAACATTATGTCAAAAATACCAAAACCAAGTAGGTCAAGAGTTCACGTTTCGTTAAATATTACTTAATTCGGTCTGATAATTGTTCTTTGAACCAGAAACTTCTCTACTTCATAATAGTCCCACTCAGGACTTTACCCTAACCTAGCTTACAACAGCTTTCCTACCTTTACAAGTTCTTCAACGACCGGGTGAGCACTTCCAGGATTGGAACTTGCTGACCCCGTGGCAGTAATTCCCTCCGGACTGAGTACATGTCCAGTTAGAAGATCGAGGAATCTGTGTTTGAGAATGGTAGCCTTAACTTTCTTCCCTGGAAATCCCCTAAAGGCTTCTTCAAGAGGTTGAAGGAATTCACTGACATCTTCCCACCTTCCATCAAGCACTAACGTCCGGAGGAACAACAGGTCGGTCGATGGAATTATTTCGTTTACTACTCCTGATTCTCGCTCTAATTCAACTTGAGCTGATGTTAACCGTCTAGCTCCAAGGAACTCCAGGAGGAGCGACACAACCTCTGATTCCGCCAGGAACAGACGTTCTGATGCTTCTTCTTCTTCACTCTGCATTTTCTTCTCCTTAACCGTCTCTGAAAAGCGTAATACAATCTTTCACTCAAAATACCAGAATTGATGCACTGTCTGTACTGTCTTTGAAAACTCATAAATTCAGAGGCCTTACTTAAGTAACTTTATCCATGAAAAATGTTTACTCTCCGAAGTCCGAGGAAGAACTTCTGACAGCCGAACACAAGAATGTTTGGGAATTGGGAAGGGTACAGCAGCTGCTCTTATGCTACGGCAAGTTGAGTCACAGCAGCACAACAAAAAGATATAAAGGATTGCTCTCCCAACTCCACTCAGAATTCTTCCTCTGCTCATGAATTTCTTCACGGTGCATAAGGATGCGGATGGTTCGACTCGCTTCAAAGATTTCACTCACCATTCATTCAACCCTTCAAGCTGAGAAAAAGTCTGCATACAAGATAGTATTCCTCCTACGCACCACGAAGAAGCAACAATTCCTACAACAACTGCATCAGAAGTCCTTTTTTCATAGCCGAATCACACAATGCAGATATCGAGTTATAGTTTATAGTAAAACATTGTAGATTTGGCTTACCACAATTGTAGTCACACGCTCACACGGGATTAGAAATGATTTGACATCACGATTTTAATGTTTTAAGTACTGAAACAACCGTAAATTGGTTTATTCGTATTATATTCGTTCCTTTACAAGTTGTACTCATTTTTATTTATTTATAGGGTAGATGAAACTTCTACAGTTAGACTTACAGCGATTTAAAGTTTCTTTATACATGAAAACGTAACAGAGTCAGGAAGGAGGAGAAATACTTTACGGATAGTCGAAAGTGAGATGAAAGGCTGGGTGACGCAAGTGCACATTCCTAAGAATTACTTGAATGCAGGAATAGTTCGATGTATCGATGATCCATGCGTTCTTTATGCTGTTAATCAGATAATATTCGTTTCATTCACGATCAGCTTCCGGTAAAAGCAGCATTTATTATTTAAACACTTACTTTTGCCATTGCGCGAGTCAAATCATCTTTTGTTCCGAATTGAACTTTAGCAGTTCCGCTTGCCCTTCCCGAAGAATCTAAAATGACATCTATTTCTGCTGGTACAAGAGGCTCGAAGAACTAAAGAAAAAAAAAACTTGTCAATCTCTAAAATATCTAACAAGGTGTATTCATGTCACAGCAAGCGCTGAATTACTTTTCTGATTTCTTGTTCTCCAGCAGAATAAGGCAAACCGCGCATTAACAGACAGTCATTTGCTCCACCAGAAGGACGCCCTCCACCTCCTGCTCTACGGGAGTTAATTCCCCCATATGATGGAGGTGGGGGTGGTGGAGGGTATTTATTCCAGCCACTACCTCCTCCTGCACCTCCTCCTCCTCCACCATACGATGATTCCACCATGTAATCATCCTCAAACCCTGAAAACAAATCATAATAGGATGACGAATTTTCACCTTGAATTAAAATTAATTTAAACCAGAGAACACACCTTTCGAATGATAGCGCATAGGCATTCTGAATGAAGGACCTCCACCACCTCCAAATGGTGGTCTCCCGTTGCAATCCCTCCCTTGATACGAATAAGGTCTTGGTCTGTTATTGCTGTTCATCTGGTTATTTCTGAGCGGGCCAACTCCTCCTCCTCCACTATTCCTTGGCGAGGACATAGCACTCATGCTTTTCAGCTCAGAAGGTCCCACCCGAAAAACTTCAATGTACCTGCGACGTACCAGGAATAAAACGAGAATTTTAAACACTCAGATTCGATTTTTTGAGTGGACGAAGGAGGTGCATCCCCACCCCACCTGTGTCCAATTGTAGCCCTGTCCCTGAGGAGTGCCCTGTCCGCATCGCCCTTGCCCCCCGTGAACTCCACATATGCCTCCCCCGTAGACCTCCCCAGACCGTCCACCATGAGTTGAACTGACCCCACCGACAACCCTGTCACCACCCACCCACTCTAATCAGCCCTTTCCCTTCTAATCTCTCTTCTTCCATCTTTTTCAACACTCACCTTCAAAAAACGACTGGATATCTTCCTTGCTGCACTCGAACGGAAGGCCTCGAAGTCTTACGAAATTATCTGCAGCCTCTCCAAAGCGTCCTCCTCCGCCAAACGAGCCGTCATCTCGACCTCCTCCATTTCCACCGCCTTTCTCCCGACGAATGTGCCATTCCATTTCCACTCTTTTCACTCGAAAAACTTCAATATATCTGTGTCCAATGGTCTTCCTATCTTTCTTAGTGAATCCATCCAAGTCAATGTCACTGCAGGGCTCAACAAACGCTTCTCCTGTGGACCGACCGCCCTGCCCCTGGACCAAATGGATTCCTTCTCGACCTCCGTCAATCCTGCAGTCTGTAAATCCAAGTAAACTTTCCATTAGCCCAATTATATTAAACCAAAGCAAATAGTTAATTACTATCCATGTAAACGATATAAATGCACAATTACCATCGAAAAACTCCAGGATATCATCTTTAGTCGCAGCCCACGGAAGTCCTCGCAATTTGACGACGTATTCCGTTCCACCACCACCCCCACCAAGTCCACCCAAATCCATTAGATTCATTGCGTTAAACTAACGATAAGTTTAGTTAAGTACAAATGAAGCGTTTTGTTTTGATTTAGAATTCAACACATGCTCAGTCTCGAATTTGAATAGCTTTTTTGTATATTTATTACAGCACCATTTTACAATACAAATGCACAAGTGAAAGTGTACAAAACAGGCAACGTAAAAAATGCCGAAGTCCCACTGGAGAAAGTTGAATTTCCCGCCATTCACTGTGCTGCAGTTGGTGCAGCTTCTAGTGTAATTCATTCTTTCTTCTGAGACTAGCTTTCTCTGGGTTAGTTTTTGATAAAGTTTTCGAAAGTTGGAAATTACTTGAGTAAAAAATGGGGAATGGTAGCGTTCAAGTTTTAACCTCGACGGTTTTATTACTTGGATGACGTGAGTTGTACAGCTTTATGAAGCCTACGATAAGGCCGAACACAATAAAACATGAGAGTAGGAGAAGGACTAGATTAATGAGATATGTTGACCACGAAGTCGTTATATCTTTGGGAAAGATGTCGACTTCGGGATCACCTGCAGAGCACAGATCTTTTGGAGGACTGAAAGTGCTCAGGTCTGTGTGTGGAAGGAGTGCTGGAAACACTTCATACCGGAAGTTTCTAAGTTTGAGGAATGTTTTGGACTGGTGATCAGCAAATTGATGTGAAGTACAAATGCCGGAGGTCCCAAAGTTGGTCTGTGTGTTAAGGGGGCTTAAGTTGAGAAAACCTGTGTTTAAAGGATAGAAAAATTAAATAAAATCATTTAATTTACGATTTGGTTGTAGCTTATGGAAAGTTACTAACCTGTTTTGAGGTTTTTCTGTGGTTGTTGGAACACAATGAGATCCAAGGAATACGACTCGGGAGTTGTGACGAAATAGAACTGAAGAATGTTCTCAATTAAATGTCCACTGGTGCTGCTGGAGTTCCAACTTATCTGGAGAAGCTTAAGGATTCCAGATCCAGAGTCACATTCCCCCGTTACATTCGCATTCGATGGAATTTGGAACACTTCCCAGAATATTTCTGAGGGTTTCTTCAGCAAAGAATTCAAGACTGGCGAAGTGATTTCCATGCTTCCAGCGATATGTATGCAAGCACAATTGAGATTATTTTCCCGATCAGGGACAACGAGAGGTAGGAAACCGGAATTAGTCGAGGCTTGAGTTTTAGGTAAAATACTTTCGCGTGGTAATAATGATGTCAGTTCGATTTGTCGACATTTTCCGGGGGTCAGAGAAGCACAAAGTACCCCCAAAGTTAAAATTTGTCCAAAACTCATTTCTGAAGATGATTTGAAACTAAGTATTATTTGAAAATTTATTTAATATCTTCACTCTACGACGTGTAGCAGGACACTTAGAGCCGTTCGGCAGGAATCTTTTGTATTTAAGGCAAAATTTGGCCGTAAACAACACCGGATAATACTGCTAATCAATGACGATGTGATCAAAGTGACCATGTCCTTTAATACGGAGACCAGCATCCAGAAAATCCAGAGGATAAGACTTTCGAGGTGAGGAATATCAACAATGAAACAGCGCGTGATCCTGTTTCCATTTAGTTCTACTATCCTGTCAACATGCAGTCTTAATTTATTTGAGTATATCGTCATTATTTATGCGAATTGCTTGCGAGATACGAAGATAAGCATACAAACAGTGAAATTGTGCCACAGAATCTGCGTACGTCATACAGTCATACTCTTGTCATTGGTTGTTACATGCTACACCTTTGTTTCCTTTTATTCATTTGTGTGAACAAATTCCGTTCGCCATAAATATATGCAGATTAATCTTTCTGATAGCACTATACATTTACTCCAAAGAATGCATCATAGTTTGTGGAATAAGAGGAGGATGTTGTAAATGTTCGTGTGGACTTAGCCTCAATAAGAATTACACATATAACTACACAAATTACGCATTTATTAACATGCACTTTATGATAATTAAAAAAATTAAGGTTACTTTGGTCAAACGGTTTTGTGAATAAATATCTCAATTCAATAAAATAAATATAAACGATCAGTCAAAAGTCCAAACTTAAATTTGGAGCATTACAAACGTAACCTCTTTGGTAGTTCCTGGACAAGATTAAGGCTTACCTTCACAAATGAAATTGAATTGTTCTGAGCAGTTTTCAACTCTCCATTTGAATCCTGTCTCACGTCGTAAAGCAACGCAGCCGTCAGGTTGGCAGTCATCGCATTCCTTAGGTGGCAGAGTTGTGAGACTGAATGGAGTTGTGTTGCTTGGAACTTCTTCTTCTTCCTCGTCGTCAAAAGGACATGGAGGAGGAGGTGAAGGATATTCACATGGAATAGGATCCTCACAGTCCACCTTTGGAGGAGGACACTCAACATTGGGAGGAGCACATGCGAAAACAGGCGCTGGACAATTGACAACAATTCCAGGACAATTTACTTCTGGAGAGTCACAATTCACCTTAGGCTTAGTGCATTGTGTTCTTGGTGGAGGACAGTTGACCTGCACACATTAATCAGGCCATTAAAATATTTAAAATTATAAATTGCAATTTATTAAGGAAACAAGGAAGACTGGGGTTACCTCTGGAGGAGGGCAAAGTGGCGTAGGTTTGGGGCAGTCTATGACAGGAGGAGGACACTTGGTCTCTTCTTCAGGACAAATGATCACTGGAGCTGGACAGATGATCGCTCCAGGGAAGCAGATTTCCGGGTCGGAGTCACACTTGAAGATAGACTTGCATTTGGTGACTGGAGGAGGACATTTCCCATTTTCACATGGAGGATGGACTGTCGTACAAGAAGGGACGGTTGTGCAAGGTCTCTTGGTGGTTGTGGTGCATGGCTGGGGTGTGGTTACTTCACAAGGAGGCTGGTATGTCGTGCAGGGAGGTCTGATTGTCTCACAAGGAGGAGTGCGAACGGTACACGGGGCCTGTTCTACAAGACAAGGCTTCGTCACAACGGTGCAAGGTTCCTGGATGACGAAGCAAGTTGGTTGTTCAACTGTGCAGTTGTTGCAGGTAGCCCCACAATCAGGTCGGATCACATTGCAAGGCTTCTCAGTGATTATTTCACAGTCAGGAGTCTGAGTTTTGCAGGGTTCTAAGGTCACATCGCAAACTCCAGGGGAGCATTTGGGAGTGAGGAATCCGTTTTTGCATTTAGGTAGCAAATCTTTGGAAGGGTCGGACCGGTTCATTCTCTGCATGAGACTTGCCATGACGTAGGGACTGGGGAAGTTGATGAAGTCCATGGGGACTGGGGGAGACGGTTGAGTCCACTCGTATTCTACCGACGAGTTTTGGCTTTCTTTGATTCCCGAGGTCCACAATTTCGTGTGATCTGTGAAGCAATTAGAACATAGATTCAAATACCCCCGAGTAGGAAATGATACATTTATTATTTTAAGTTGAGCCTCAAACTTACTTAAGCTTCTTAAGTATGGAAGAAGGGTTGAGTATTCCTCTTCATTCTCAAATGCAACCAAGTGGTACTTCGGTCCGATGCTTTGACAAGTATTGATAGCGTCTTGGGCACTTGCCTGGAAAAGGAAATCAATTGTGAAAATAAATGGCTCATTGAAACTGTGAAGGTATCGAAATTGTGTGCGTTACTCTTTGTGTGCTGACGAAGTAGTCTTTCTCCTTGCCCATGTGCAAAACTTGGAATCCTCGAAGTCCATTGATGATCGTGATTGGGGGATTCGTAGCCTCAAAGGCCTCAGTGTGGAGGAAGACTCCGAGGAAAACTCCCACGACGAACAGTAAAGTAGTGGTCATTGTAAAGGCAGATGTACAGGAATAGTGTCTCTCTGGAACTCTGGTTGGGAATCGGATTCTGCTGGATACTGGAGCACTAATGTTTCTGAAGAATAAGCCCACTTTCAAGCTTTTTATATGCCACAACCACAACATTACGAGAGTTAAGGTAGCTTAAGGCTTATGGGAACTTATCTTATTTGTTGTGTACAAATACTGTGCTGAGTTAATTTACTTTCAAACAGACCCTTGTTCTTCTGATGGCCAAGAAGATAGGCCAGAATGCTCTTGATAGTTTAACGGTATAAGGCTGTCAATTGAGTAAAAAACAGGTGCAATTCTTCACCCATTTGACAAAATACGTTTCCATTGAAGGCTGGAATGCAAAATTAAATTTTGAATGTAAATATTTACAAGTACCCTTATTGTAATTGGAAGGAATTCGTAGAATACAACAATCTTTTCAGCGTATGCTGAGCTTATCAATTTATTTAACCAGAACATCGGAAGTAAAATCCAAGGATTTCGCTAATCAAAATCAATTGTGAGCATTCAGCATCGTTTCCCCGATTGATTGATTATACTACATATCAAATAATACTTATGTAGTGTAATATCAGTCCAACCTTTGGTACAGTCAGCAGGAAAGACACACGTTTCAAAACCACATCAAACAATCAAACTGTTTTGCACGCATTTTCCCTTGAATTTGAAGGGTAGGTAGGCAATTTAAACTAAATGTTAGTTCAACTTTTGAATTTGTTTTATGAAAACCTACAAAATGTCATCATTGAAAAGAAA